>NQII01002365.1:104944-149593 GCA_002778355.1 Clitarchus hookeri
GGGGGGGGGGGGGGGGGGGGGCAGTCGTGCCGGATTATGAAACAAGGCAACAGTGTCCTTCCGAGGAGGAAAGAGACTATTTCTTTTCTCTCTCTCTCTCTCTCGCTGTGTTGTGTGTATACGGCGGCGAACGGCAAACCGTGTTTCCTCCCAAACTGTTCTTTTTTCCCCCCTCCCTGCAGTTCCTGCGGAAACTTGTCTCGTGTCACAATGTATTTCTGCGGTGTGGCGGCAAGAAAATCCTTTCCACCACCCCCTCTAACACTTGGTCCGTTCTGCGCACTGCACCATCACCTGGTGCTAGAAGCAAGCTGTCGTCGTTTACTGCTGGTCAATTGCCTGCCACAGCTGATGACGGGATGAATAAATTGAAATAGAGAAAAAGAGAAAGACGGTTTGATGGTCACGTCCGTCGGAAACGATGGCTAGAGCTACTAGAAATTGGGGGGAAATTTTTGAGCCAACATGTCTTCCAAAACATTGTAGCGCCCTGATTCTTTTATGATTAGATGTTGCATTTCCACTCTGCTTGGCACTTTACGTGCCAATAATAAACGTTCATTCTAAAGAGCCAGTCTTAAACTTCATACACAAACACGACAATCTATAATGGCCGAAAAGTTTCTGACATGTGCACAATACGTTGAAACCCAGGAAAAAGCCAACTTTTCCTTCGATAAACCATCGTCTCTAAATATACCATTGGCTCTCACCAGAGTACTTATGATAGAGCCCTAGTCAGTCTCTGTGGCCATGCACATTTGATTACATCCTTCGTCGCTCTACTTTCGGTCAATCATGCAGAAAAGGATACTTTTTTTTTTTTAGTTGGCGAAGGGTTGGGGGATGAATATCGGCACTTATTGTTGATAAACGTTAATATTGATTCGCATAAGACGTAAACCGCGTGTTATCATATTCCATTTTAATGATAGCGTGAAAGTAAAACCACGTTAATAAAATTCGTTGAGAGGTGAACTGTAGCTTGCCTGGCCCCCTCCCCCCCCCTCTGAATAAGTCCACACTCGTGTGCGTCAGCTGCTCGAGATCTGGAAGATCAAATTCTTCATGCGGTGACGTCCGGTTTGCGCGAATAATTTTGGTATTTAAAACAAAACTTTGAAAATTATTATATGTAGTGCTGTTGTGTATGTCTAGTAGAGATGTGTATCATGTATTGTTCAAACAGTGTTCTTTTACTAGAACAGGACCGCAGAGGTGTAGTGGTTAGACTACTCGCCTCCCACCTAGGCGAACCGAGTCACATATGGGAATCGTGCCGGACGATGCCACTGGTCGGTGGGTTTTCTCGGGGATCTACCGTTTATCCCGCCTTTTCAATCCGGCATTGCTCCATACTCACCTCAATCGTCCTCATCGGCTCTCAATACCTCGCTGTTAAGAACCGCCCAAATCTTTTCACTCACTCTTCACAGGACAGCTGACTTTTTATAGAGTATCTCTATTAAGTATTAAATATATTTTGTACTACTTTTGCAGGTATCAACACAGCGTTTTTTATGATATGGTTAATCAACAACTCCGTTTCTAGCTACGATGAAAGCTTCAAAATAGTACATCCAAAATGTAAGGTGATTTTAAAATTTGCAGGCAGGGGTGGTGTGAATTGTAATTTCTCTTCATATGAAAGTATATCACGATTTCGTGCAGTACTGTAGCTACCGAAAACGTGTATTTTAAACACGTTGATATACAGTTTGACTTGGATTGGAAACAAAAATTGGCTTTTATTTTCCAATAAATTTTGAACACGTTTTGCTTTACTGCGTGCAAAAGCATTTTCCGCGTGTATAAACAAAAAATTATAAATATATAATACTTATGTATTAAATATATAATATATATAGTTTATATTACATATAGTACATAATAGATATACACAAATATACTTAACTGGACGTAAATTTTGTTTTGAAAAACCCACTGCTTATATTTCGTGTTTGTCACGTATCTACTTTTATTTAGCAACAATAAACAGTGTACCAAAACCTACTGAATTATTTTATAAATCACATGTCCATATTTGACAGTTCTCATATTTACAGTAATGTCCGTACCACATGTTCACACAGTCCCACCTTAATTCAGTCCAGATTCAAGCAGTCTGGAATGTTTCGGAGCGCTCCGAGTGCCTCCATGCATAGTAGCACTCTACTCTTCGGGCATCACGCCCTCTCGTCAGTCCACACACCACACACACACACACACACTCGCCCGCCGTCGTTTCGCTCCGTCCACCGTCGTACGTCCTCTCCACTAATGTTTCCCTGCACGAAAATTAGCTCGATTATCGTAATTCAGCCAGATGGCCACCACAAAAACTGACTACTCTCTTCCGGCTGCGGGGAGGTATTTATAGCGTCGTCGGACCTGGTCCATAACCTTCTTTACATGTCGGATTGCGCCGAGGAAAACGATTGCCAGAAAATTCTTGCTCATCCTCTCAAGTCGTCGACTCCTCCGGCAGAGGGGAGGAGAAGCTTTGACGTCCGTCAGGCCGGCTGTCAATCATTCCNCCTCTCAAGTCGTCGACTCCTCCGGCAGAGGGGAGGAGAAGCTTTGACGTCCGTCAGGCCGGCTGTCAATCATTCCCCCGGATGGTGACGGAGTGCTTAGCGAGTCTGCCAGGGGAGAGGGGAGCCCCCCCCCCACAGCACCAGGACAGCGCATAACCAGGTAATACGGCGCCCACGCCCAGTCCGCGCGTAACAGTATTGCACTACCCTTCAACGAAACTGGCTACCAAAATAACACGAACTATTTTTTTTTTATTCATTCTCCCCGTCACTCTGTAGCTCACTTGCCCACCATAAGACGAGCAAATGTAGCATATTCCTTAAAATAGTTGCTACAGCTAGCGAGAAGTCGTTCTGCGTGTCGGAATTCCTTGCGACCAAGTCCGTACTCATGGTGATTGTGCAACTTTTATGTCGTTGAAAATTCGGAAAAGACCCTCCAAACGACAGTTTAGTTAGTGAATGTTATAAAAAGTTTAGAGAAGTAGGCTGCTTGTGTAAACGCAAATCAACGTCGATAAGTGGAACGCGTTCGCAAATGATTTCTGCACAGAGAAAGAAATCAACCGCACGTACAGTTGGAGGACTGTATATGTCGGAAATAAAATATATGGAGAGTTCATCGTGAACGTTTCCTATTCAGTAGAATATAAATGGGGAGTTTGCCGCAAAGGATTCAGGAGTAAGCGCCAAGTGCTGATCGCCGCCATCTTAAATTTATTTATTTTTCTTTTAAAATTTCCCTTTTTTCCCCTTTAAATCAATCATTTTTCACTTAAAATTTCTCTTTTTCACTCAAAATCTTCCTTTTTTCGCTTAAAATTCCCTGTATTTCCCTCAAAAGCAACAAGCCCCTCATTTTAAAAAGAACGAGTTCATTTTTTTTTTTTTTTTTTTGCAAAAATGAGTAATTGGAAGCATTTAGGTGGCTCATTTTTACCTGTGACATTGGCCTTGACACTATGCCCGTGACCTTTACTGACCTTGAAATAAAAAAAAATCCTAAAAATTCCAAAAAAAATTCTAAAATTTTTTTATAAATTTATAACAATTTTAAAAACTTGAAGAAACACAATACAATTATTTTAAGAAATTTTTTAAGTATGAACATGAAGGAGGTACAGTGTTCGATGATAGGTGGATCGACTAAGCTCCCGACTCGACCGGCCCTCGTCAGGTCGGCTTGTGACCATCTCGTCAGCCATTTTATATGTTAATGACTTTGACCTTGACCTTCAATCTTGACCTTGGATAACCTTGAAACCAAAAATTTTAAAAATCCCAACAATTTAAAAAAATTAAAAAGTTAAAAATTGAAGAAAAATTACATCGATAACTTCAACCACCATGTGGGATGCCAGTGACCATTACCCCAATGACCTTGAAAATAAACACTTAAGAAAATATTGCTATAAGTCGAATAAATTCATAAAATCCGGCGCTAGCATGTTATGCTACTTATAACGAACACCATGTTGGATATAAGTGAATTTGACCTTTAACCTTGACCTCGTGACCATGACCTTGAATTACCGTGAATACAAAAAATATCAAAATTGATTTAAAATTCCCCTATAAAATTATAAATACTCCTAAGAAATATTTTAAATATCTCAAAAATGTATTTTTATATTAATTTTAAAGTCTTATAAAAAAATTTAATATTGCATGTTTTGGCTTAGAGGAGACGGGGGACTGGAACCGATCAGCCACCATGTTACGACGTCACCCAACCACGATATTAAATTCAAGTGACCTTAACATTGACCTATGATCTTGACCCTATGTCCGTGACCTATAATAACCTAAAACCCCAAAAATTAAAAAAAATAATTTTAAAATTATTAAAAAAGTATTTTAAGAAATGTATAAAAAAACTTACATTTCCGGAGGTTCCCGCAGCATCATGCCCATCAGACGACTGACCCTCACCAATGTTTCTCATTTGTTGATTACTTGTGTTCCCTTCGCCACCCAACATTGTATCTTATTGATTGATTACTCNCGCCATATTGGTTTTTTCGTTTGTCACTTGTTTACATTTTTAGCACCTAGGTGGCACTGATGACTCCGAAAACATGTTAGATCGGGGTGAACTTCACCTTGATATCACATCTGTGACCTTGGATAACCTTGAACACAAAAAGAAATCCCAAAAACTCATATGAAAAACCAAAACTTCCAAAAAATTATTTTAAAAAAAAATTAAGACTTTTTTTTAATCAATATTTCGATCAATCTCGCAATATTTCCATCAATTAGCACCGCAATCAGCAATACACGCCAATTCATTCCAATCTACATACCAATCCACACCAATCATCAAACCATTCCACACCAATACACACCAATCCGCCCAAATCCGCACATCAATCCTCACCAATCCACGCCAATCCACACCATTCCCCACCAATTTACACCTTCCCACACCAATCCTTCGCAATCCGCTTCACAATCGCTCCAAAATCCGCTTCACAATCCACTTCATAGTCCGCTCCACATGCTCCACAATCGCAATCCGCTCCACAATCCACTTCACAATCCACTTCACAGTCCGCTCCACATGCTCCACAATCGCAATCCGCTCCACAATCCGCTTCACAATCCACTTCACAGTCTCCTCCAGATGCTCCACAATCGCAATCCGCTCCACAATTAGCTTTACATGCTCCATCTGCTCCACATGCTCCACAGTCGCTCCACCTGCTCCACATGCTCCACAGCAACCCATGAAAATTCTCTGATCAATCCCAATCCTTGGATCAATCCCAATACACTCCACAATCCTCCGCAATCTACAGCAATCTATATCAAACCTGCGATCATTCCCAATACATCGATCAATTCCAATCCTTCAATCAATCCCAATCCTTCAATCAATCCCAATCCTTCAATCAATCCCAATCCTTCGATCGATCATCGGATCAATACTTCGGTGTGTCCCCACCCATATGCATAACAATTATATTCATTCGCCAAATGTATCCTAATTTGAACACGTCGACAGAATTAGTATTTTGTATGCAGTTAACTATCCATGCATTTTTATACTAATGTCTTTATTATCATCCTATATGCAGATATTTCCGAGAAAAAAAAATCGAGTGCTCATAGCAACACTTTAAAGTCGTGAGGCAAAAAGGATACGACACAAAAAAATAAAGGAAAACCAATTATTTTATTATAGTAATTTGTAATTTTTTGGTAATTCAATTTTAGAAGAAAGCAGTTCATGACATTATGCGTTATATCACTTATCTTTCAGTTTACAAATTATTGAAGATATCTCGTTAATGTGCGTCATATTCCCGCGGTTTTGAAGGTCAATCAAATATCTGAGTCAATCAACAAATTCATTCAGGACTTCGGGAATCAGGTAGCCCGTATTCTCGGCGTATTCTGCCTTCTTCATGTCGCTTGTTGCAGCAAATGTGTTGGAGGGGTGAGTCAGTGAATCGAGAAAATCGCCGTCATCGTCTTCAGCAATATCACTGACTTCGTGCTCATTTTCATCAATGCTCTCTTCATGGTCATCTTAACCTCCTGTTTCGTATTCTATATTAAATTTGCCTTTCTTTCTAGCAGTAGTTGTATGCTCATCAGTATTTAGAGCCGACGACCGTTTATTTTGAAGTTCGTCGATTTCACGCGGAAGTATTGCCAGTGTGCATTCCACACAAACGGACTCCCTTGCACTAATTCCGTCTTTAGCATCGACTGTCTCATCATAATCGCCTGTCGAATCGGTAGCCATCTTTGTAGCAATAGGTATTGCCGGCAACCATTGCTGACTCCCAATAGACGAATTCTTGCAGATCTCGGTAAGTTCTTTCAGTGTATCACTTTGCACAAACTGCATGGAAACAATGTCGTAATGCTTCATCGCGCGAAAATGACTCTTCGTACAGACCGTTCTCTCATGCTGACGAGCATTTTGACCATAGGTGAAAACTCGATCACAGAATCGGCGCTGGCGACAACCAGTTAGTGATGATGCAGGTCAACGTTCCATGCTCGTTGAGATCAAAGGCAGGCCTTCGTATTCGCAATTCATCTTCGTGGTATGACGAGAGAACGCTTCCAAAGTGACGTTCACCTCTCGGCGTCAGAAGGACTTTCACCATAAAATTTATATGTAAAAAATATGGGAGCACTCTGAAAAAACACGCATACTCGTTCGCCTCAGAAAAAAAAACACGCAGATAACTATGTGTACATAAACATAATAATGTAAAATTGTATTTAATTTTTGAATTTAAAATTATGTATAGGTATGTAAATAAAAAAATATTTCAAATTAATTTTTTACATAATTATGTGTATATAAATATGGGAATATAAAAAAAATTTAATTTTTATATTTATATATATATATATATATATATGCCTACAAGCATATTTAAATATGGTATTGTTACTTAAGTGACGTCATCCGCGAAAGCGAATGCACGACAGAGCGCTCTATGGGCGAATTGAGGCATGAACTTAGATCACTAGCCTTGACCCGTGGAGAAACGTTAAAGACATGGTGTGTGACAATTTCCCACCTCAACTTTTAACACACTTAAATATTTATTAATTTCCGATATCTTATCATGAATATATTTGCTTTGCTTTTCGAAGTTGTTTGTCCCACCGCTGCCACGCGATTTTTGGCGAGCAGATAGTGTGCATTACCGCAGCAGTGACCACAGTTCATAGACTCTTGTGAGCAGTTGGTGTGTCAAGAACTGGAATAACGCGTGGTCATATGCGGTGAGCACATGTGGAACATTGTAGGCGTGAAGATAAACTGCTTGAGTTCTTATTTATTCCAGTGCTTGTTTCGTCTGTGTTTTCTTTATTTTCTTGTGATAACATACCCTGGACCCGAAGAACATTATGAAATATGGTGTAGCGTCTATAAAAAAGAGCGGGTCTGTTATGGCAGTACATATCTTTGAAATCAATTAGGTTTTCCTTGTGTTGGAGTTGTCAAACGTACATCTATAAACATAAAATAATTAGGTAGGTAAGTAATTATTCTATTTGGTCTCACGTCATAAAGTCGGCTGGAAGTCAGTGGATACCTAGGTCCAGACATCTTGTTAGTTAGTGCTGTATGTAACAAACTGTGAATTTTAAACTGCAATAGCTAATTACTTATTAAAGTATTTAACAAACAGGTTGTTTAAAAAAAATGGACGCTGCTTAAAGGATGGATAGTACGTAATATGTGAAGGAAAAAAATGTTAATTAGCATATGGTAGATTCAGCTTCCCTTTCGCACTTAGTCCAAACTTAGGGGATCTTGCTACGGTGGGCAAAGTATAGCCGGGTACACCACCCTGAGTGTGTGACTTGCTACAAGAAGTGTTCAAAATGTGCACCATGGGCGTCAATACAACCCTGCAGACGTCTTGCAATTTATGAACGCACCCTTCAAATACGTCGTTTCGTTTGGGCATCGTCTATTTGGAAATGTGTCCGCGTACATACGTCTCGCCGCTGCACGATTACAGTTAGTGCGCCCATACATTAGGATTATGCCCGTCTTTTCTGCATACGTGTATACCATTTAACTTCATATGCACGTGTCTGGCGATACAACACATTTACCACTCTGTGCAAATACGACCGGGCTGGTCGACGCACGGCTGCGGCGTACGTCTGCAGCGCCTGCATCCGGCACGCATACCCAGTCCGCCGTAGCAAGGCCTCGTAGCTTCGGAGGGCGATTACGTGAAAGGGAAGCTGAATCGGCCATTTGTTAATTACAATTTTTTTCCTTCACATATTACGAAATATCCACCCTTTAAGCAGTGCTCATCTTTTTTGAAACAACCTCTATACTTAGAAAACTAATTGTTTCAGTATAGGATAGGAAATACATTTGTTTGCGTGATGTTTGTTTCAGCTAAACGATATTTTTTTTTTGGTACAGCCAAACCTCAGTTCCTCCAAATTAATGAAACTTGTTCTCAAAGCCAAATAATTTATTTGAAACTAATTGGTTTGTGCCAAACAAATATTTTGTTTTTTCAGTATGTTAAACAAATATTTAGTATACACAAAGAGAAAGGTTTGTTCCAACCAACAAATGTATTGTTTGTATAAGGCCAAAAGTATATTTAGTTTCCCCAACAAAATATTGCTTTGAATTAACAAAACTTGAAAAGTCAGAAAATTAATTTTGTTTGTCTAGTAAAATATACGCTTGAATTAATGAAGTATCTGTGTTTAACCAAAATAAATTAAACTGTGGACAAAATGTTTAGTTTAATCAACTGTATATAATTTTTTGGCCACTTATTTGACTGCCTTCGTTCAAAAATATAGCTTGATAGTTTTTTTGTGACAATTAGGATAGTAACTGTGTTTCTTAGTACATTTATTGATGCCTCATAATGATATGCAGTGTGAGTATAAAAGAATACCCCAACTTTGAAGGTTTATAACATCAAAACCAAACAACCTACAACCTTGGTTGACCAATCAAATGACAAGAGCGGGGAACGAGTTTGATTATCGCGTAGATGTCGTTCGGGCCTCTCATGGTGACCACCATGAGAGGCCCGAACGACATTGAACAATTATGAATGTATGGTAAGCACGGTTTCACGGTTCATTTGATTGGTCAATCAAGGTTGTAGGTTGATTGGTTTTGATATTATAGACCTTCACAGTTGGGGTATTCTTTTATACTCAACCTGTTTACATCCTTGTAAAACAATATGAACAGAAATCTAAGTTGTAAAGCTGTAAAACTTTAAAAACTCTTTTGCGCACGTTGTCCAGCATTACACTGTGTGTATTTAAAAACATTGTGACGTAAGCAGTAGTCATTTTGGCTGAGGTTGCTAGGGCGTAGTGCTCCGGCGCAAATTATTTAGGTTCGTATCTCGGTCGGGCGTCTGTTTTATGTATATCAACCTAAACCGTTTAATGTACGTAGAACCAAACATCTTTCGTTGTGCCAACCCAATCTTTGTTTAGAGCAACCAAATAATAACAAGAAAATAATTTTTTTTCGACAACAAAATATTTAATTGCCCTTATACAAACAATTCATTTGGTTGGGTCAAACAAACTTTGTTTGCTTGAACAAAACGTTCAATTTATCCATTATTACTGTGCATCAGTTTGTTGTCTTGGCATAGTCTTTAATTCTATCTATATCAGTATGAGCTGTATGTCTGCAGACACGGTATAGTGTAAGAAAAGACGACAACGTCTTTAATGCACTATAAATAAGGACGCATAGAAAATGTTTGCTGGGGAGAAATTTAAAGAAAGCAAATATAGAAGGAATGCCTTTTTTAAAGGCACAAATTTGAAATTTGTACAAGGCGAGTCGTTGACCAAACGTTGGCGGGGTATGAAATAGGCGACTGGCTGCGGTTTGACTGGCGTTTGAGGTGCACTACAGAGTGTTTGATATAAATTTTCTCCCAAGAAACTTTTAAACATGCATCTAAAGTGTTGATCTAAGAAAATTTCGTACACTTCAGACGAGGCCTATTGACTACTTTCAAGGCGTAGCGAACATTATAAACGTCATTTTATAGCACCCCAGAATAGCTAAAAACTGTTTTTCTTTTTTCAAATCGCCGTAACTCAAAACATACGCGCCCGACACATAATAAAATTCTCAAGGGCCTTGCATTGAACCTTGCTACATAATTATTGCAATAAAATTATAGGGTCACCGCTTAAAGAGAGTGAAGAGATTTGGGCGGCTCTTAACATCGAGGTGTTGGGAGCTGGTGAGGGTGAAGCGAAATGAGTATGGAACAGCGCCGGAATGCAAGGGCGGGGGAAACGGGAGAACCCCGAGAAAACCCACCGACCAGCGGCATCGTCTAGCACGATTCCCGCATGTGAAAATCCGGGGGCAACCCGGCCGGGAATTCGAGCCAGGTTCGTCTTGGTGGAAGGCGAGCAGTCTAACCACACCACCACGGCCCCGTCACCTCCTAAAATTCCATGGCTACATACACGCAGAGTGACGTTTACACCTCCTTGCGATTAGTGGCAATGGGCGCACTTGATGCGCCTATCATTGTAGTCCTTACCGCCCCCGCGCTTCTCGGCCTGAGATGCGGAAAATAGGTGCCGGTAGGCGGGCTGAAGAGTGAAGAGTGGTGTGTTGAACCGGGTCCCCGGCCAAGATGAAGCGAGGCACCTGGCTGGCCTGGCTGTCGTGTCGCACGAGGGGGGTTCCTCTCTCCCTGGCAATGTTTCTGGAGGCAGTGTTATGTACGTCTGGGCACGGCCCACATTCCTGCCGCTCGCCCGTCCAGGCAGTCTGCTCCCGCCCGAGCTCAGCGCGCCCCCGTCGACAGTTTAGCCCCACACACTATACTCTGTCCGCTTTCCGTTTCTCACCGATTTCAATGTCCAGTCATTTCAATGACGTCAGCTATAGTCCACTCACGGTTGCTTACAACTTTTGTGAAGCCCTTCTCAAATTCTAATGGCCCGAAGAAAACAAGAGGAGAAAGTGCCGTGCACTGTCTTACTCATCAGAGTACAGATTTATTCCGGTAGGATGGAGGGTGTGCTGGCCTTCGGGCCTTAAAAACCTGTTCCTCTGCCCCATGCAAACAAAACTTAACTAACCGTAGAAAATTACACCAAAAGGAAGCGCACCACATTCGTGCGCACTCACTTTAATATTCTTTTACATAAGAACTATTTCTTACTAGACATTACCAACACACACATTTCCTTTCTGTTTTAATTCATATAAAATATAAAATATATATTACAGCTTGTAGATAAAATGTAAGTAACTGTTCTATTGAACCAAAATGATTACATTTTTATTTTTATTAACGATCAATACATTACATATTTAGGAAAAAACCAAACTCGTCATACATGGAGTGATTTTTCAAAGGTTTCATTTAAAAAGTGTGAAGAAACCACGCATAGACTATATGGTTCCGGTCGTAGCGTGAACATGAGATAGAGCGATTTCCTTCGCTGCGCAGGACCAAACTCCGTTTCCCAATATTTAAATACTCTGTTGCCATCATGACTATCATAAACGACGTGGATAGGATTTGATGCTAGAACACTGTTTATATATGAAAGTGCTCTGAGATATCTGTACACTTCCCCCAACCAATTTTTTTAATGCTATTAGATTAAAGTCCAATCGGCAAAATTATTTTATTCATATAAAAGTGCTTCTCTTTTGAAAATTAAGATGTGATTAAACACGTTCATCACTGTTGACCATGTGACTTTGACGGTTGTGTTGTTTGGGGTAGATCGATGTTAGGTGCATGCGCAGAAGACGAAGAATTGGCCTGCCTCATCTTTAGTTTATGGTTCCGATACTGCTGTCAAGAACTGAAGGTCACTGGCAGTCGTTTTGGCGAGCAGGTGGGCAGCACTCTGTGCGAGGCTAGAAAGACTACCGAAAACAGTGAATGGAATCACTGGGGTTCAGGGAGAACATGTAAAGCCAGCGACGTGAGTCACTGGTACGCGATTCATTTGTTCATCAAACACATTCACAATCGTTCAGGCGATTGCAGTGTTATTTTTAAAATAGTCCTTGCGGAAATTCTGTGAAATTACAACAAAAGAACAGGTAACCTTATACTTGAATACATTTTGTTATGTGAACACCAGCGGGGGCATATCTAAGTTCGCGAGGTATGAAGGTCTCTTATAAAAATAAATAACTAAATTGGATTTGTAATTTAATCACACAGTTACTATTTTCAGCATTAAATTATCTGTCTTCACTATTACCCTTTTTTTTCACAGTGAGCACAATATTTAATGTATATTTCAACTCTAATTAACGTCCTCGATGTCGCTGTTTCGTTATAGCCAATTAACTCGTTGTCATCATTAACATGTGTTCAGTCTATCTGTTGCCATCACTTGTAATGTCTTTCACTCACGCATCTAGTCCAATAGTCCAGCCTGCCAGCCGCACTCTTCACTGCTTGAAACTCGCAGTCGCAAACTTTCCTTCTGCTGGTCACTTATCTCGCCGCGCACTTCTATTCTCGCTCGTCATCCTTCGCTCGATGCCGCAACCGCTCATCCATTCAACAACTGCCGGGATTGGCGGCACGGCACATCTTCTAAAGCCTCTGACCTTGACCTGGTAGGTTCACCGCACCCCGAGTCTAGCTGAGAAACACGAGGTCAGTAATCCAGAGCATTCTTCAGATGTCTCAAAGACACCCGATATCCAAGGTCGGGAGCAGCACGCGCCCTGATACACATAACAGGCATTCTTTGTAAACATTCCTTTGTGAAAAGCCGCCGCGTCTCCAGTTACAACTGATAGAACGCTCGCGTCAATAAATCATCCAACTACTCTGTCCTTCTCTTCCGCCTGCTCGCGCAGGGCGGGCCAAGGTCAGCTGCGCAGACCAGCGACACGTTACAATATTTTAATTAAAGAACAGTATAGGGCAATTGTGTGAGATTCAAACAATGTTGTATGTATAAATTTGCTTTTAAATAATTAGCGAAACTAAATTAAGGATAGGAATTTACTCTTAAATTCCTTTTACCCCCATTACAATTAATTTATTACCAAGTGTTCCGAAACTATAGATTCACTGACGAGTAATAATATTTTCTGTTTACTGATAACCCTTACTGCTGACAAACCCTGATGAAGTATCGTAATTTCAGTGCTCATCCGCAGTAACGGACGGCGGCCTTCGTTTTTTGACAGTTCTGAAAAGAGTCTTTGTTACAGTTATGTACTTCCATGGCAAAACATTTTCTGTGAACATACTGGCCAGGTTGACAGTCAGCTGAGTGTGTTTATGTAAATATCATCTGTGGCAAGGGGATACACCGCTGAATTAATGGAAACGGCAGTAAACAGGACTACCTTCAGAACTGTCAAAATAAGGGCACTCGCTCGTGGGACATACCTACTATAAAGGTAGGTTCGCAATCAATTTCGTGTACGTAAAAGATGTATGCGTAGAACGTTTACAAAGATGCGTGGTTCATTACGAATGTGATCGTCTTATGTTAAATCAAGCAAACCACACGACTAGAAATTAACTTGATTTAAGTGAAATAGTTATTTATTAGCGAATAATTGTTCATTCCATATTATTTACATCCTAATTCTGTCAGTACTTACTTACAGGATTTGTCATTAACATAACACAAGATATGACAGTACAATTGAAAATTAAAAAACTAACCATTGCATAGAATTCAGGCATGTTTTAAAATGGGTATAGGGAAATAAATAAAATATTGTATTAAATGCAACAAATCATTCCTTATTCTTCTTTTCTCTTTTAATTCTATTGGCTGAAAGCCTTACGTACACGGCACGAAATAAAATATCGCAATTTCCTACACGCCTACAAGTCGAGGATGTTCCTACACGACATTACGCGATGACCATGAACAGTTTCGTAAGTAAATATTCCTTTACTCTAATACGTGAACGTTTATTAGAGACACGTTTTTCATCGTAAACCAACCTTAACCCAATGCAGACTGAGTTCCACGTTTAATTTATAAGGTCACGTGGGCCGAATTAGTGGATTAAAATGATGACGTATTTGGTATTTTAGTATTTTGATTTTTGGAACACGACAAAACTTACTAAAAACGCTACTAACTAGGCCTACTAAAATATTAATTTACCAAATAGTAAATTTGAATACAGCATGAGGCCGTGTTCTAATCGTCAATTAAATTTACTACATGGTCAGTGTACCCGATTTAGAATACTAAAATAATGAATTATTCTGGTAGTACTGTATATAGTTTTTGTATGTAACGAAACTTATTAGATACTAATTTACCAAATCCCAAATAACCACCATAATTTTTTTCGAACATCATGCGGCAAATAAAATCGGGCAGATATCTTATATTATTAAATTATAATTTTTAATGAATTTTTGTAATAAAAAAATATTGTTACGCGAGAACACCCGCGCCGGTTACATTGTTACGTGTGAACAGTCTCAGCGTGGTGGGGGGAGACTCACCACGACCCACCTCTCCCCCAGGCGGACCCAACCGCCGCTACGTTGCCAGACCGATAAGGGACATTACTAACAGCTGACCCAGACAGAAGCCACTGCCCCACCTACCCTGAATGTGCAAGAACCTTCCAGCTAACACCTCCCCTCGGTGTGTTCCGAAATGTGAAGAAGGTTCTGGGTCAGGGCACCTACAATATAAATATGGTCGCAGCCGGAGGCTCGGGAATCTATGATAGCTACCTGGCTTGAGTATGGCGAGTGCATTGCGAATATCGAGGCATCGAGAGGATTTCGAAGAGAGAAACCGGCGGTGACCGTGAGAGACTGCGGCGGACGAGTGTGCGCGGCTGCTTCGAACGAGAGTGCGGGAGTGCTGCGGAGGGTGAGGTATCCGACGAGTATAGGACTACGGTTCATGGAAGCGCTCGGGCTACTTCAGAACATTCCGGACAGGAACGACTGGAGATATCTGGACTGAAACAAGGTAAATGAATGTGTGATACAGACCCGTTTGTAAATATTAGAACTTTCAGATATCAAATAGATTATTTTAATAGGAATTCAATAATTGTTGGTTAGAGTTTGTAGAGACTTATTTCACTATATTATTATATTAATTTGTGTTAGGTAACGGGTGATTATGTAAATATTAGATGTAAGTATAAGTGATAGCCCGTAATGACCAGATATTAAGTTTTAAATATTTATGTTGGGGATTGTTTACAAATAAAATAAGAAATTATTATTAGATCTTAAATTTAATTAAGACCTCCATCCATAAACACTACAGTTTTACTCCACAGATAGCACACTCGCAGTAAACAAGTGACTGTCAACCAAATTCTAACCGAAACATACTAAGATACTAATTTATAATTTTCTAAATTTTAAATCGGAAGACGGCATTAGCTTCGTATTCTCTGTGTGTACCCAACGTGAACATCACCGACAAATTCCAATAGACTATTCCTTTCGTAAGTATAACACGAAAACGTATGTACTACTTTTACCTCAGGTAATTATTATGAGATGTATGCGTCTCCAAAAATGTATTTCTGAAATGCTTTTAGTTACATATATCACGCATGAAATGCCATTAAGTAACGATCCTTCAAATAGTGTTTTGCATAACAGAGACCGTATACCTCTGAAAACGCGGATAAAAGTGTCGTTCCCCTTCATTACGTAAATGTGGGTTGCCACCCTATGCTTGTATGAAACTTTGTAACACTGAAATATAAAGACAAGACAAATTAAGTTCAGACAAGTTATGCATGAGGACGTCTAAATCAACAGGTAAGTTCGTCTCGTTGACACTCTCAGGTAGACCGTTTTTGGAAAATCCATACGGAAATTTCAAAGTAAATTGTGAGTGTCCTGACATGTTGGCAACACGTAATATACGGGACTTGGGACTGAACCATACACAAGGGAAAAACTAACAGCGCTCACTGTACTTAAAACGTGCGAAGAATTGTGTGCTAGAAGTGAGTTTGGGTGAATTTCACTAACAAATAATGAGGTTGCATTGAGCGACAACTCGCTCTAAATTCGCGCAAGAGAAAGCGTCTGCAAGCAGTAATGTGTGTTTCGTGGACTGTACAGTTGCAGAAATTATATCACGTGTATGAACTTGACAGAAATGAGAGACTGCTGCTCTTAGTTACGGCATTATTTTTATTGCCTGAAGAGGAAACTACCTTGGTTGCCTACCGACGCAGGCGATCCGCTGAACACTTTGAAAATTAGTGCACTCATTTCTTGAGTACGTTTGGCCAGATTGTGTTTCAGTAAGGTGATACTATGCATCGAAACCGTGGGAAAAATAGGAGCTATAATGCTTTTTTTTTTTACTATTATAATCAGGCAACCTCAATTTAATTTATGAAGAGGAATGATTTTACGAACGAACTAAAAGGAGGTTTAAGGTATGTTATCAATTAAACGTAATCTGCTTATTTACACTTTCATATAGGATTTGATTATTTAAATTAATTGAATACGAAAAACCCTAAGTAACCACAACATTTGTAAAATAATTTCAGTGACACGTGGGATATATACATGAATAAAAACAAAGAATGGATTTGAAAACAAATTGCATTTTCTTAGTTCGGAAGGTTTGTAGGATATCAAACTTGTTGGCATTCATTTTTCTTGTTCCTGAATTGTAATGGGAAACATTTACATTTATGGTAGAATTATCTTACTAAACAACAAATAACAGAATTAATGCATTGAAAACCGTTATCTAAGTACTGCATGCATGCCATGCTTGGTAAAAATACTATCCATCTATTGGCTAGGGTGATGCGGCATATAGACCGAAAATAATTTACTATTTTGAAAACAAGTTTAAATCTATTAAAGTGGCGTAAGTTAATCTGACCATCCACAATTCTCTTCGTGTGCCAAATAAAATGTCGGTTGAGTAGTTTCCGATATATGATGTTAAATATTTATTTATTCGGGCTGCACTATTTTACAAAAAAAAAAGCCAGAAGGAATTGTGAGAAAACATATTTAATGTCTTTAATAAGTACACCCAGACCATCAAGTTTGAAACAAATTATTACCCTAATAAAACTATATACAGTACTTCCAGGTGGCCTACCGTAGCACTACTTGGCTACAAAATGTGGTTGGTACGGGTCGAGTATTTCCTGTGACAGAGTATTAAATCATTCTTACATTCGAGCTATCTTACAAAACAGTGGACGGAAAGGGGATATCAATTTTATATTTAATATTTACCGTAGGTACTGACAGCACATTTTAAAAAGTTTGTTCGAAATAGGCCATATCGTTTGGAAGATATGGCATACTAACCTAAAGCCACCATGTTGTAAATGAGTGGCTGATGAATTAAAATATTAGTTTAGCCAGCCTACTGTGACATTATTTATGTGCCAAAGTTGACATGAATCGTTTTCATAGTTCCCGATATGATATCAAAGATTNGTCGTTCCCCTTCATTACGTAAATGTGGGTTGCCACCCTATGCTTGTATGAAACTTTGTAACACTGAAATATAAAAACAAGACAAATTAAGTTCAGACAAGTTATGTATGAGGACGTCTAAATCAACAGGTAAGTTCGTCTCGTTGACACTCTCAGGTAGACCGTTTTTGGAAAATCCATACGGAAATTTCAAAGTAAATTGTGAGTGTCCTGACATGTTGGCAACACGTAATATACGGGACTTGGGACTGAACCATACACAAGGGAAAAACTAACAGCGCTCACTGTACTTAAAACGTGCGAAGAATTGTGTGCTAGAAGTGAGTTTGGGTGAATTTCACTAACAAATAATGAGGTTGCATTGAGCGACAACTCGCTCTAAATTCGCGCAAGAGAAAGTGTCTGCAAGCAGTAATGTGTGTTTCGTGGACTGTACAGTTCCAGAAATTATGTCACGTGTATGAACTTGACAGAAATGAGAGACTGCTGCTCTTGGTTGAGGCATTATTGTTATTGCCTGATGTTGACACTGCCTTGGGTGCTTACCGACGCAGGCGATCTGCTGCACACTTTGAAAATTAGTGCACTCATTTCTTGAGTACGTTTGGCCGGATTGTGTTTCAGTAAGGTTATCCTATTTGTTAACGCGCACATGTTGACTTCAAGCATCGAAACCGTGGAAAAAATAGGAGCTATATTTTTTTTCTTACTATTATAATTAGGCAACCTCAATTTAATTTATGAGGAGGAATGATTTTACGAATGAAGTATTAGGATGTTTAAGGTACGTTATCAATTAAAGGTAATCTACTTATTTACACTTTCATATAGGATTTGATTATTAAAATTAATTGAACACGAAAAACCCTTAGTAACCACTTTATACCGTGAGTTTATTCCGTTTTATGTATTTTTTTTTTAGAGGAATCACCCTACAAAATTTGTAAAATAATTTTAGCGACACGTGGAATATCTAAATAAATAAAAACAATGAATTGTTTTGAAAACAAATTGCATTTTCTTTGTTCGGAAGGTTTATAGGGTATCAAACTTGTTGGCATTCATCTTTGTTGTTCCTAAATGGTTATGGGAAACATTTACATTCATGGCAGAATTATCTTACTAAACGACAAATAATAGAAATAATGCATTGAAAACCGTGGTCTAGGTACTGCATGCATGCCATGCTTGGTAAAAATACTATATATCTATTGGCTAGGGTGATACGGCATATAGATCGAAAATAATTTACTATTTTGAAAACATGTTTAAATCTACTAAAGTGGCGTAAGTTAATCTGACCATCCACAATTCTCTTCATGTGCCAAATAAAGTGTCGGTTGAGTAGTTTCCGATATATGATGTTAAATATTTATTTATTCGGGCTGCACTATTTTACAAAAAGAAAGCCAGAAGGAATTGTGAGAAAACATATTTAATGTCTTTAATAAGACCACCAAGTTTTAAACAAATGATTAACATAATAAAACCATATACAGTACTTCCAGGTGGCCTACCGTAGCACTACTTTTCTACCAAATTTGGTTGGTACGGGTCGAGTATTTCCTGTGACAGAGTATTAAATCATTCTTATATTCGAGCTATCTTACAAAATAGCGGACGGAAAAGGATATAAATTTTTATATTTAATATTTGCCCTAGGTACTGATAGCACATTTTAAAAAGTTTGTTCGAAATAGGCCATATCGTTTGGACGATATGGCATACTAACCTAAAGCCACCATGTTGTAAATGAGTGGCTGATGAATTAAAATATTAGTTTAACTAGCCTACTGTGACATTATTTATGTGCCAAAGTTGACATGAATCGTTTTCATAGTTCCCGATATGATATCAAAGATTNAGCCTACTGTGACATTATTTATGTGCCAAAGTTGACATGAATCGTTTTCATAGTTCCCGATATGATATCAAAGATTTGTTAATCGGATGACGGTATCTTCCAAATGGCTGACTACTAAGGACATGAGTTTCTGAATTTAATAATGTTGGCGTGAACTGTTAAAATCGGTTGAATGTTTCACAATATATTAAACCGCTTACAAACATTTCTAATGTCCGCCACCTTGAAAATAAGGATGCGGCGTGGTTGCAAACTTAAGTCGAGTGTCTTTATTAATTACTTTAAGTTCATCGGAATGGGTGAAATTCTGTGCATGGGTTTAAAAGTTATAGGGGAAACACACACGCGCAAACATTCCCATACTTTCTTACTCACGGAAATGTGAACCAATAGGCCTACTCATCCTTCAGAAAATAGGATAAAATCACATAAACCTAACTGTTAGACCAAAAAAATGGGGCTGTTGACAGGTACGTTAGGCATTCACGCACAATACTATCTCTCAGTGACAGCGTAAAAAATTTAACATTATTATGTGATTGATACCATGAAAGACCATACGTTAACGGAGACTGAAGCAAATGTCACACTTAAGTGGTGATTTACGTAATTTAATCTCACATAGTATGAAAAAATTCCCTTTAATATCCATTAATTCCTATTTACGTAAAAACAGCTTTCTTTTCCCTTGGGGAAAGGTACATACATTTGAAACTTTCCCCGCACTTTCTTCGGCAGCGCGGTGCATACAGTTTTTCCAAAAAAGTGTGTTTATCAGTCATCACCTATTATAAATGCAATCTAACGCATATCACTTAAACCAAATACAATTTAAACAAAGTTTTGTTACGGATTAATACCAGAATTTGCCGGAAAACTCGTTGATTGGTAATCATGTACCGCGATTCTTGTAAGGTTGCGAGGTCTACGCGTTGGACTGGTTTTTTTAGAGTATAATCAATTAGAGCCTATCAGGATGTTGAAATTAGGAGGCTGGAGTGCCTGATCGATCAAATTTAGCATTAACACTTCGTTATGCTCTCCGCTTGGTCATTTTCTGCTGTCAGAAAAGTGTTTGATTCATTATACACTCTGCAAATCGTACTTTGATTTTACCTCTAACAGGAATAACTTACTTTTCCATCATTCATAACTAGATTCTCACAGCTCGGAGGCTACAAACCGACTTTCCAACCGTTGCAATGGATATAATTGCTTCTGGTTTTACGTAAATAACGTTTAATAAATAAATAGTACTGCATATCCATAACCATAGATAGTAGCTGATGCCTAACCAAAACCGTAAAAAGATCAAATTTTAACCATACCCAGCACGGTAAAAATTGACCTGCCTAGTTCGTCTACCATACACTACCATACCCACTTGTGCGGGTTGCATTTTCGTGTATGACAAGTTGCAGCTCCCAAACTTGCAGGAAAACTTTCGGAAGATGACTTGAATGAATTCCATTCGCACAGGACGTGGTGGTATTTGACGCACAGCATGTCCCTTGGTCGTGCACAAAAACCAAATCTTGGAAAGCAAGACGTTTTACCGTTGTGCCTCCTCGTTCGGTTGCGGCCATCTGTTGCTGGGATAGTCCGTGCATGGGCGCAGTCCCATGCATTTGCCATCTGCACTCAGCAAACTTATTCTAATTCACAAAAAACTAAGTAAATTCCTGAGCAAACTACCTAGCATCGAGACTTATTCGAAAGTTTCAAGAAGTTTTGCTCTAGATTCTCGCGTTCGTCGCAAACACGAAAAAAATATAATGAGATGTCGAACGGACTACAGTTCAAAGACGAAAAAACACAGAACTGTTGAAGTGTTTGAAGTTCAGCCAAGGATCAAATTAAATCGCCAAATTGAAGGGTATCTGTTGTAATATCTGCCCACGCAGGTAAAAGGGCACGGTCACCCAGTTTTATAAAAGTGAAACCAAGCTACAGGTTTTTGTGATGCATGAAGCCGTGAAATATTCTGGCCTATTGGTGGAGGGGTGGGGGGGGATCGACGTCCTTATCCGCGGCGGACGCATGTTCGACTTGGAACGCTCATTAGGGCGGGATGTTGAGAAGAGCTGAGGAATAATGGCGGGCAAAGCCCCGGGCGAAGGAGCTGATTATCGCGGCTGATGAGCCCCGAGGAGCGTGCCGGACCAGAAAAGCAATGGTTTGCGTTCGGAGGGGTGAAGGGTGGGGAGAGTAGAGAAGTCAGCGTCCCGGGGCTGTTCGGGAAACACAACCCGCAACCCTCTCTCCCGCGAGAGCTGATCCTCTTACAGGACACGTGGCCGCCGCGTGGCCCCTCGCACGTGCCCATTGTCCCGCCGCAAGGGGAAGGATGCTAACAGGGCGTGACGTCACTCCCCCTCCCATCCCTTGCCGTTCCTCATTCTCCTCCGGCTTTGTTGCGCGCATCTTGCGCCCTCATTACCCGCCGTGTCCGTCAAGAACAATCGCACCTGGTCGTCCTCGCTAACGTATCGGGACAGTTCGTTCCTTCAGAAAAAAAAAAAAACCAAGTTCGTGTCCTACATGTACAGCTACGCTCTCTATGTAAACGTGTCAAATTTTGTAAGTGAATATGTCTGTTCTCCATACATTTATAACACAGTTCGTTGGATATGGACCAAATTTAGCAGGGATGTTGATATCAGAAAAATATATTGATATTATTTATATTGACTACATATAAAAGTATTGTTTACCGGAACGATATATTGAAAGGAAAATATCGATTTTTCGGCACATCAGAGTCCGATATTTTATGTATTAAAGGACTTGGCATATGTAAAATTGATTGGAATATTATATATTGAGGATACGAGGCATTGCAGAAAGATATGGGTCCTGTTTTTGGTGCATGTTGCCAAAGTAAACATAGTAGCCTAATTTGTAATTAAATTTTTGTATTCAAAACAGAGCTTATTTAAAGAGCATTAATAAATCAATTTATTTTCCATACCGGAAACTTATTGATTTCGATAAAATATTGTTGAAATATAGCGACTATTTATATCGACATATCGTTGATATAAAATCGCAATTTTGATATATCGATATTGATTAATCATCCCTACTCTTCAATACCCAACTTAACATACAGTGTAGGCCAAAATTAGCTCCGGCCTCCAGTGGGTCCGAAACCCTAAAAAATTTGTAGTGTGTATCTCATCCACGACTTCTAGTTCTTCCGTTAAGTGCTGACCTATAGGCGGATGTACAATATGAACTGTTCCCGTTTCATTCTCAGCGCATTGTATTCTTTGGAATATTTCCTGATTCTGATTATAAAATCATTATTTGCTTTTTTGTGGGCTGTGAAATTTCTTAATATACCTACAATTTAACGTAATTATGCATAGGTAATAAAAAAAATATAGGCAACTGCTAATAATGTAGCACTTACAGTTTAAGCACGACAAAGTTAGTTTAATTAATACTAATTAAACAAAATGACAATTCTTATGAATATATAACTAAATTTCTTAGTCATTATTGCATTGTTGAGTTTTATACTGTTGTTGACATGTTTCAAAGCTTATTAATAAGAGGTTGAATTATCATACATTCAGTTAAACTTACTGAAACAAAACATATTCAATAACGCTTACATTTTTTCGTTATAAAATCTAGTTTTATTTGTTATAATTAAAATATTCTCAGCTAAAACTAGGTTGAAATATAAATTTAGCTATTTAATACAGTACTTCAAGATTTAGCCGGGTGGATATTTGTGTATACTTCTAGGCATGCAGGTAATGTACTCTTGCAAAATATTCATTATGTACCATACTGTGAATACAATATTGTACAATAGGACCTATCAGGAGTTGCAAACTATTGCGGCAGGAACCCTAATTCATTTACGGTTAAGTTTTCTGTGTTAACAAATATATACCGTCTAATATTGTGATTAAATAATTATTTGTCTCTTTCTGATACTATGGCTTGAATGTTAAGCTATTTTTGCATAAAAGCTTACATTTGTAGATTATTTAAAGAGACAGTGATAATCGAGCAGTGCCGCGTATTTCAGCTAGTTGAATATACAGAATATTATAAAAGTAACGAAGCCTTACGAATTTTTCTACGCGTTTCTGGAGCTATTTTCACGGCCAGAGAAAAGGTAGCGCTGTGATCTCTTCCGGTTGTCCGCGGGGTTATCTTGCGGTAAGCCAAGTAGCCTAATTTGGGAAAGTCTTCTTTCTCTTTTCACCTAACCACATGTTTTTCACAGTTATGTTTAAAGACAGATGTACTATATCACGAGGCAGCTAGAATGAGTACTCTACTCCATTTTATCTCTACGCTAAAAACGGTTTAGTTCTGTAAAAGTTTGAAAGAAATGGTGGTCGTCTTACATAAAGTTTCAAGACGAAAGTTCATCATGTAATATTTGGTCAGCGGCTTTTTGTTGACGACTGAGCTTACAGAGAGCGCAATTTTAAATGAGATTGATAAGACATTTTCCCACATCCGCACGTTTTCTAACAGTGTTAGGACTTAAATGTCTCCTTATAAAGTGCTATAAATATGAGGTGGAAGTTTTCTGGTATTCCTGAAAATGCTTCTTTCACTTTTAATTGTGTGTTCAAAATATATTCATACGTGATTCCCACAGAAAATATTCAACAAGCCTGTTCGATCTTCGTTTAAAATGTTTCAGATTTATATTTCTTGCGCTTTGAATTTCTCGGAAACATACGTTAGATACATATTTAAAGTATTACCGAGGCGAATTGTGAATAATTTGGTATGTAAGTCATATGTATAGTTATGAAGTAGCTTTAGGCCTATTGCTACTGGCAGTTCATTTTTATGAAACCAATAAGTAGAGGGAGCCCATAGGTTCTACGATATTTCGGAGACATTAGTAACCTAAGTGCCATTTGAGTAACCTCTATAAGGGGGTCGGAGAGAGGGATACTAATTGCTGGCACCCTTTAACCTGGGAAACAGATAATCCCCCCTCCCCAAAACCCGGGAGGTGTGCTGTGGTTGGCTGACGGGTTCTCGCACCTCTTCTGAAGTGTGCTGTGATTGGCCGTTGCTTTTGGGGGTACCCTTTTGGTGGACAAAGCGCCTAAGCGACATTTGCGGGACTTTGAAATTTTTCGACGAAGTCTGGAGGGCGAGAGGCTAGAGGGGTGTAAGGTTGTACCAGGAGGGTTGAGGAGTCAGTCAGTCCTTGGTTTTGAGACCCGTAGAGAGTAATTAGATGTAATTGCGTAATGAGTAATTGCATAACAAACAATTACAACTTCCGAGAGTAAGTACATGTACCGAGAGTAAGTACAAGTACCAAGACAAAGTACACGTGCCGAGAGAGTAATTACTCTCTAAGTACACATGTTCACCCATCGGCTGCCGAAACACAACTGACGAAGCTAGTGAGGCACTCCTCGGTTCGAGTTCCGTCTAAGGTAAGTAATGCGTAATGAGTAATTGCGTAAAGATAATTGCATAATGTAAAAGTACACATACCAACAGTAATTACATGTACCGAGAATAATTACGTACCGAGACTAACGACACAGTAATTACACACTAATTACATGTCCTACCCCGACCACTGCTCAAACACAACTGAGCTGTGAATCTCTAAAATGTATGTAATATACGTCCGCCATATTGGTTGTTTTCTATTCCTACCATGGGTAAGTGAAGTTTAATTACAATTATACTGGTCTACTACCTCATGCGATTACCATCAAGGATTATTAAACCGTAAATACATTTATACAGGTAAGGTAAAGTATTTAGTTTAAAACCCATCGAGATTATGGAAAACATTAACATAGTTATGCTCACCTAAACCTTGCTTCGATTCCCATCGAGAATAATTAAACCGTAAATAAATTTACAATGGACCAGTCCTCGGTTCGAAAACTGTCGAGGGTAAGGAAAAAATGACTAAATTTATATTGACCTAAACATTGTTTCGATTCCTATTGTGGATAATTAATACATAAGCACATTTGTATTGGGGTAGTCCTTGGTTCGAATCCCACCAATGTTAAAACACAATTACATTTATACTGAGATAGTCTTTAGTGCAATATGGTTGTGCTGACATTGTGTTACATAATAGTTATAATATTACGATCGCATGCGCCTTGAAAAGACGAGTCCGGTGATACATAACACCCAATACTTACTTAGGCGTTAAAATGTTTTATGTACACATTTATATTCAAATTTAAATAAGTAACTTTTAAATTAATATTATTTTATTGGCTCCTTATTGTGGCTGAAGTATCCCGGAAATTAGCCACAATGAGATATCATTCAGCCACATTGAGGAGCAAGCACTTTTTCCCACCCATTTTTGGAATTTTAGGAGGGTTGGGGAAAAAAAAAAAGAAATTTTGATGTGGGAAAATTGATTTTTGGTTTAAAATAATTGATTTCCGAAGTGATTTTTGGGGAAATAAAGTAATTTTGTGGGTAAAGTGGCCACCAGCTGGTCGGAGTGATAGAGCAGGAGGTGATATTATCCGAGATGGAAGACTGCTCCTGGCTCCTACTCATGAATCATGTGCCAGAAATAACTATATCATACTACTTAAGGTCTTATGAAAAGGATGTCGAAGACCCCTAATTTAATCCAAAACAGCTTGCAAAATCACACAAAATAATTACTAGTATTAATATTTTGCACAGAGTAGAGAAAATCAGTGTTTTACTCCTCGGTATCGCTAATTGCAACCAAGCATCAGGTGTCCTAGTTGTCTACGAGCAAATTTCGGGCTTTCAAGTTCAGTAGTTACAGAAATTCCAAGCTGCGGAGTATGAAAGGTAATTGATTAGATAAATAAACAGCATCTAGTAAAAAAACAAAAATACGTAATATATGTGTGCAACATATTGAATTCCACCCCTTAAATAATTATATCTGCAAAAAAAAGTATATTTAGCTATCGGGCACAAGGGATCTTTCAGTTTATATTACAGATATAGTAAAGATGATATGGTTGCTTGCTGGGAGTTTACCTAACCCGGTTGTGCATAATACAACAAAGTGTACTATTCGTAAGTAGAAAAAAAATCGAAGTCTGTTTTTTATTTCGCTCAGCTTTTCACAGGACGGGATATAATAATTACATTTGCTTCCGAACCACTCAGTAACCAACACGACGCTAAGAAATTTTGAGTCAGACATAATAGTTGGTCTGGTTTGGCGTCATCACTACATGAACGTGAATTCTTAGCGAACACACTCATATGCTGTGTTCGATTTCAGTGCAATTTAACATTCATCGCTTGCTATTGATCTCTTCCCTTCTCATGAGCCCTTGTTCCCTTCATGAGAAATATTCGTTTAATTCGGACGCCTGTGTCCGTTTCCACCTCGAGTTCTTTTCTGTCGAATTTCGCTCTACGCGAGTTCCGTTTGTCGTTGGGACGTTTGTTGTTGTTTCTCACTTTCGTGCAAAGTTGTAAACACTAATAAATGAAATATTTCAAACAGTTGGGCATCGGAAAACGATCCAAGGCTCGAGAAGGGCAAGTGACTCATGCCCTTGGGTAAAGGGGACAATCTAGGGTGCATATGAGCCCTTACCACGAATTCGGACAGCGACAATATGATTTCACATCCGGGATGCACTTTTCAAGGGCACGAAGCCAGATGAGGGCACTTAGATAATGAAATTCAACATATTCATAAAGTTGACTTGAGTTTGAGAGGTTTTGGTTGGCAATTAGCAGCGATGTCTTGATTGCCGATGAGGGTGAAGTGAGGTGAACACGGATCAGTTATGGAATGCAGAGGCGGGGGAAACGGGATATCCCGAGAAAACCCGCCGGCCCACGGAAACGTCCACCACGTTTCCCACATGTGAAACTCTGGATGACCCCGCCTGGGCATTGAGTGAGTGAGTGAAGATTGAAGAGGTTTGGTGGCTCTTAACATCGAAGTCTTGAGAGCTGCCCGGGAATCGAATCCCGTTCGCTTTGGTGGGAGGTGAGTAATGTGACAACTACACGACCCCTCATGGTGAGAATGAGCGCCGAGTCTGTCAGAGTCTTATGTGGCAATTTACATGTCCTCCCGTAGAGACTGCGTTTCAGCTAAAGTGAACTTTGTAATATGAGTGACAAGTAATTTTTTCATTAAGTAGACACAACTGAATGCTAACGGAACTGTAAAGGCTCTCATACGCATCCAAATGATAGCACTTACAACATAATGACATGCACTAGCTCATAATTAAGATAATTTGAACACTCTGAGAGCACAGTCATACATATATATGTCACGGGAAATATCGCTGCCTTCATAAAGTGGTGATTTCAAATTNGTGTCCTCCCGTAGAGACTGCGTTTCAGCTAAAGTGAACTTTGTAATATGAGTGACAAGTAATTTTTTCATTAAGTAGACACAACTGAATGCTAACGGAACTGTAAAGGCTCTCATACGCATTCAAATGATAGCACTTACAACATAATGACATGCACTAGCTCATAATTAAGATAATTTGAACACTCTGAGAGCACAGTCATACATATATATGTCACGGGAAATATCGCTGCCTTCATAAAGTGGTGATTTCAAATTATGGAATTTCTGGCGGCCATTACGCCCACAATGTTGAAGTAATAGTTCCAGTTTTTTTTATGGTGAAGTGCACATACACGTTTTTTTTTGTTACGTGAACACGTCAAATTTTTAAAATTACTTTGCCGATAAGTTTCATTTCAGTTTTATTTCACAATGCACGTGGAAACGGGTTTGTTATTTTGTGTACGAATATGTAAAAAACTGAAGTCTAAAAACCGCATGTGTGTCACACACACAGAGAGAGAAAGAAAGAGAGAGAGACAGAGAAAGGAATGCAGGCTTTGATCACTGCACAAGAGAATAAATACGCAATCTGTTAAGAAAAGTACACCGAGAAATATATTNCTGAAGTCTAAAAACCGCATGTGTGTCACACACACAGAGAGAGAAAGAAAGAGAGAGAGAGACAGATAAAGGAATGCAGGCTTTGATCACTGCACAAGAGAATAAATACGCAATCTGTTAAGAAAAGTACACCGAGAAATATATTTTGTAGGCAAGTCATCCTGCCCAATATTTTTGTAGTCACAACAAAATCATTTTTCAGCTACTTCAAAAGTTTAGTAGTGGAACCTTAACAATTAATTTGGCGTTAACTGCAAAAAATTCGTGGGCAAGGCGAGTAGCTACTTTGAGGTTTTCACTAAATGTATTTTTCAGGGCATCTATCGGTTAGCCGCCTTGGGCTATAGGCCCAGTCACCCTTTCGGGCTACATACTTGTGGAGAACTTCACCACTTACAGGAAATATAATACGATTTTTAGCTTTCCACAATCAAGAAAATTCTTTTTTATTGACACAAAAGGAAGGGGTGGGAAATATATTTTATTTTTCCTTCGTGCGCACTTGTATAGTACCTCAATTTCGCAGTACCGGATATCGTAATTTAAGATAGACCTCAATCCTTGGTCTGATGTAATTTTGTCATATACTGTTTTAAAATTAAAATTGTTGTTTATGAATAGCCTCAGCAGCTGGTCAATATAAGAGAACGCAAAAAAAAAAAAAAAAAAAAACCATATTTTCTTATAATAGTTCTTTTTCAAAGCGACATTAATAAGCAAAAGATAATTGTTTCAGAATCACTGTAACAATTTTAAATTATGTTACAGGACACTTAAAACGCATTCTGATCATACTCTTCTACATTGTATATATATATATATATACATATATATATAGACATATATACGTTTTTGGTTGAGGGCAGTTAGGCAAGATATATACCTATTTATTACAAATATGAGACCTACAGTTTGAACCACGACCATAGTAGAGTATAAAAACAATACTCTGTAAGAAAACTGGCTTAGTTATTAAATTAACAAATTAAACTTTCCCTTAATATAAAATGATTTTTATTTGGAAGTAGTTGTAAAAAGCTGATCCGGGAACACAGACTGCAGGCTAAGGTGCCGAGATGCCGTCCGTCCTCTTGGATGATGTCACAAGCATGGTTTCCCTCTTGTAGTCCTGGAAATTTGGCGCCATCTTGTTTTCTAACTGTCATTGATGCTCAACCACCATCTTGTGTTTTTTTCCACCTGTCACTTGTTTTTCGGTAGCCAACTAGTTTATCATGTTTTATGCTGTACCCTGGTGGAGTGTGCCACTGGAGGCCATCATCATGTTTACAATAATAATTTTCAATGCCATCCGCAAGAGTGCTCCACCATATTTGTTTCCGATGTCCCATGCTTGGCATCGCTAATGTATGCAATTTTTTTCTCATCCGAATCTAACGACGAAATTCCCCTTGTCTTACACGAGACTTCCGCCTCTATCGACAAATGTAGTTTAATGTAACTTAGAGAATGCTCTGGAGGGGAGGAGCCACGAACTGCTGAACTGTGTGTTGGTAGACACGCACTCTAATCGACACAGATGTGGACACATGGGTTAATGTGAAGGTTTAAATAAGGTATACGAAAATAATTCACTTCTAGTACTATGCTTCTAAACATTTTTAAAACAGANTAATGTGAAGGTTTAAATAAGGTATACGAAAATAATTCACTTCTAGTACTATGCTTCTAAACATTTTTAAAACAGAACCTTTAATAAAAACTATAGAATTAAAGTTTAAAATTATATTAAAAAGTCTTTAATCGGAATTTTTAATCATTTTAAAATATCTTTCAGGTAAAATAGATTTACTTCTACCATTCAAGTAAAAAAAAAATAGTTTTTTCCCTTCCAAAATACGTATTGACACGCTGAAAATGTGAGACTTTACATTGCTGTTTTAACTTCAAGTGTATTGACGTTTTCTAAAATCACTCGAGATGTTTACCTGTGCGAGCAATGCTTTAGTTGTTATTTATATAATACCNTGTATTGACGTTTTCTAAAATCACTCGAGATGTTTACCTGTGCGAGCAATGCTTTAGTTGTTATTTATATAATACCATAATGTAATAGTAAGAATATTAATTTTATTTCTGTTTAATAATTCTAATAAAAACACTTCTTTCAAACAAACAGTTGTTGCTAACAATTGGTAATTTTAAAGAAACGTNTAATGTGAAGGTTTAAATAAGGTATACGAAAATAATTCACTTCTAGTACTATGCTTCTAAACATTTTTAAAACAGTACCTTTAATAAAAACTATAGAATTAAAGTTTAAAATTATATTAAAAAGTCTTTAATCGGAATTTTTAATCATTTTAAAATATCTTTCAGGTAAAATAGATTTACTTCTACCATTCAAGTAAAAAAAAAAAAGTTTTTTCCCTTCCAAAATACGTATTGACACGCTGAAAATGTGAGACTTTATATTGCTGTTTTAACTTCAAGTGTATTGACGTTTTCTAAAATCACTCGAGATGTTTACCTGTGCGAGCAATGCTTTAGTTGTTATTTATATAATACAATAATGTAATAGTAAGAATATTTATTTTATTTATGTTTAATAATTCTAATAAAAACACTTCTTTCAAACAAACAGTTGTTGCTAACAATTGGTAATTTTAAAGAAACGTTAAACATTTTAAACAGCATTAATGAACGCACAGACAAACACCGCTACTATCCTAACTGTCAGGAAAATTGCAAACAAACTCTCGAGCCGTATTTTCTAACAAGGACCATCAAATTACCATAAAGCCAGTGAAGTAACTGCTAGGACTGGACCAAGCAGTGGTGCAATTTTCCTGGCGTGTACAGCTGGAGTAGGTACGCGGTACAAGCGGCATTTTCACCTCTGTATTTTTAAGTACTCTGTGGTCGAGTCATGCCTGACAGCGCCTGCTTCAGTGCAGTACATTTAAAAGAAGGGAAAGAGATGCTACATACTTTCTGCAAGTCTGATCCTGCTTTAACATACCACAGGTTCCGTATACGATGCTTCTAATACACAGATGATTCACGAAGTTACCTACCGCCACTCACAGGGCTTATTCCTTACGTAATTTCGAGCAATATATGTCATATAAATGTCGGTTCTATTCTCAATATTTACAGAGTAATTCGACGAATTGGAAATGCCTAGATTATTGCGTATGGGGATGGATGGAGGATATTGCTTACCAAAGGACTGCACAAACACGTGAGGAACTACTTACGCGTATCATGCGTGCCGCTACAGAAATCAAAGACAGCCGTGTGCAGCTACGTAGAGTAACACGTGCGGTTCATAAGTTTGCGGCCAAGTGTGTGGAAGTGGACGGAAACGTTAATAAACATCTTGTGTAAACTTGTTAGACACAATTGTGATGCTCAACTGTAAACAATATGGTTTGATAATACAGCACCTTATTTACCTCTGAAAGGGTTATTATTTTACTCGTCATTTTTCAATTGTTTCGAATTACTCTGTAAATATTGGGGATAGGACCTACATATATATGACATATTTTGCTTCAAATGATGTAAGGAATGCGCCCTGTGAGTGGCGGTAACTCCTTGTGAATCATACTGTAAATTGTCAGCACAAAAAATTTCGTTAGATTTGATAAAAATATTTAATATACTGTATATGACAAACTTTAAAATATATTTATATAACCGCCATTTTGGAAAACAGTGTTTGGTTCAAATTAAATAATGTAAGTTTACATGGCCTTCTCCAGCACTCATGGAGTGCAGAATTTGATGGAAACTAGTTTAATTGTCCCGGAAAATGGAAAAATGTTTAATTTTCTCACCTGGCAGTATTTTGCAAAATGGTCGGAAAAAGAGCATTTCTGTATACGTAATTGATGCTTCTAGGGAATATTGTTAGTAAACAAAAGTTGGTTAAATTTTGTTTGATTGTTTAATAGCTATAACATACCAACCAAAACTATTTGCTGTATATTAACGTCATTAAAATAAAAGCCTCCCACACTTAAAACATGTTAGTTTACATACCTTACTGTAGCTCTATTTTCATGTAAAATTTGGTGGTAATAGATATATTGGTTTTGCAAATATGGCATAAAAACTCAATTTGTTTCATGTAAACGATCTTCATAAATGGAGGACAAAAAGTGTATGTATTAGCACATTCGATAACTGTTGTCGATACAGTACACAACGTTAAGTTAAAATCGGTTTCACAGTTTCCCAGATATAGCACACTACGCTCAAGTGTAATTATAGCCACCAATCTGAAAATAAGTGTCTGGCACTCTTAAAACCTACGATTTAATATGGCCAACTACAGTACAACTTCTTCACAAAATTTGGTGCGTATCAGTTGATTATTTCCCGTGGCGCTAACATATAAAATAGTGGCCAAAGGAGGCCTCGAATAGACACATTGATAGTCGTAATATATACTGCCAGCATAAAAGGTTAATTTGAAGTTGATTACAATTTCTTGAAGATATAGCATACTAAGTTAAAATGGTTATATGCCACCATTTTGAAAATAAGTTCCTGACCACCTTAAAACATTCTAGTTTACACCACCAGCCGCAGTACAAGTGGTTTACCAAATTTGGTAGGGATCGGTTAATTGCTTCTTTAGATATTAGGGTTATGTAAATACTTTAGTATTTCATGTGGTACTATGTTACAAAATAATTGACAAAATTGGCTACCCGTTGGCTTATATGATGCTTATAACAAATACAATTAGAATACAAAATGTTGTCCATATTGATTTAACGGTATGGTAGATAAAATAAACCAAAAATACTTGTATGTCCACCACTTTGGAAATAAGTCTGTAATCAATTTAAAACCCACAAGATTACATGGACTACCATAGTATTGCACACTTGTCAAATTTGGCGAGAATTATTTGGGTAGTTTTCAAGATATAACGTAAAGGATAAATTTATTTCCTGTGGTGTTTTCTTTAAAATTGGCGGCCCAACAATATCCATTTCTAAATTAAATTCTTAGCTTATATGATGCATTGTCATCATACAAAATTTGGTTTAATTTATAGAATGGTTCCCCAAATATGATATATCGCCCAACATTTTTTAATGGCATCCATTTTAAAAGTAAGTGCTCTGTGTGGTCGAAAACTATAAAAAATAGATGTCGTTACTATGTACTATATGTTTACCGAGTTTGGTGAAATTCTGTTCACGCGTTCAAACGTTTTTAGGGGATGACACACACGCGCGCACACACAAACATACAGATAGGAAAGTGATCTCATAAGGCTTTCTTTCCTTCGGAAAGTAGCTAAAAAAAATAAAATGTAAATATGTACCACATATTTAATTTACAGTTCCCTATTTAAGGTGCTTGTTGAAGGTTCTTATGTTTAATAAATAACATCTATTTTCCTCTATTATTCTGTAAATTTATCCTGTGTATCAGTTGGTATGTATGCAGTATGCATATAATAATGCCGTTAACTACGTCAATGAAAAACGTGGCGTTACCATGGCATGTTGTATGAAATGACCAGCTGAATTGTGCTTATTAATGGTTCTCACGTTACGTGGGGTTTGAATGTTGGCATATTTGTAATGCTGCATGATCGTCACTAGATTTGTAAAATATTCACGTAATATTTTATGACATTTTAAAAGCATCGTTTAGTTTGTAATACCACTGATTATTTACTTTTGGAACAGATTTTTTTTTTCAGAGACGCCATGTAGACTACGGCGCATTTTATAGACGTTAGCCGCCAATTCTATTCGCTTGTTAGGGGGATCACACATTATATTTTTGCAAACGTAAGAAAATATCACTTTACAAAGTGCGAAGGTAGCTCCCTACAAATGTCCCGTGTTTCATACATACATTTGCTAAACGTCTGTGTACACATACATAATATTTATCATACATAGATGACTATAATTATATATAAGAGCATCGAGTTAGCCAGCCTGTAGTTCGGAGCTCATTAGTATTGTTGTAATATAATACACAATGCAATATTTAAAGTTTTTATATTCTTAAGATGGCAATACCGTAAACAGATTATTAGCTATCAAGCTACCGTTGTTGTGTCATGGCGGTATGTGCCTTGTTGAAATTATATTGTTCTTTCTGAAAACTAATAAATATTTTATTCAAGTGATCCGGAGTATTTCTTTATAAAACCTACAATAATGTTGGAGGTCGCGTCTGTAAGCTGTCTTTGCGCAACTGAGCGACGAGCCACAGACACGCGCAACGGCTCACTGAGCTGAGGGACGTCTCCTTTTCGACTTGGCAACGCTGTCGTCTAGGACAATGCGCTGGCCAGGTGGCGGTATCTCGGAATGTACACCGTTAAGACCCGAGCTGCATTAGGGAACAGGTAAGGTTTATTCTACTCAGGTTAGGAACAAAACGTGATTTACTATGGGAGAGTTTGGTAAAGAGATAATTTCAGCCACTAGGTTAGCAGTGTTTCAAAAGGTAACTTTTAATAAAAAATTTAAACTTTGTGAAAAATAAAAGAGAAATGTTTTACGTAGTTAAAACGTTATTTTTTTTAATGATCATTACAATTATCCTGTTTTTTAAACGTAGAGAATAGAGAAAATCTGGTACACATGCGACACTAGCGCTTACCTAGTGGCGAAAATTTTTGGTGGCCAAACTTTTAACATTAATCTTCCCAACCTGAGTAGAAGTAACCTTGGTATAGTTATCAAAATGTTAAGGACATAGTAAATGTGGCGAGGAAAATATAAAATTAATACGTTTATATCAGTGAGGCCGCAACGCCACTTGGATTCTGTGTGCACGTCTGTTCTGTAGCTCTGTGAGGTCGGCGCGCTCACTGATGCAGGGTAACGCAGTTGTTAGCACCGCGCCGGCGCCATGGAGAGAGCTAGAGAGAGAGAGAGAGGGAGAAAGAGAGAAATAGAGAGAAAAAGAGAGAACATCTCGCTCCCCAGAAAGAGACGCAGGCGTGGGTGGGTCAGACATCCATCTTATTCACAAGCCGCGCACACCTCAAGTATGAAGTTCACCTGACGTTGCAGCCACGGCCGAAACCTACAGCCCGCTCAGGATAGACGTTCCCACGACATTTCGAACTTAGTTCCACGTACCTACCATAAAGCAAATACGCCCGATTTTTTTATTAAAGAAAGAAAAACTTCCGTCACCCGTAAACCTCTCAAAATTTCAGACGACGTTATTTACCGAGAGTGCATTATCTAATATATAAAATTCTCCCGTCACAGTGTTAGTCACTGAACTCCTCCGAAACGGCTGGACCGATTTTTATGAAATTTTTTATGTATACTCGGTAGGTCTGAGAATAGATTTATATCTATTTTTTACACCCCTAAGTAATAAGGGTGGCCACCCCCAAACAATTTTTTTTATTGTTTGAACAAAATTTTTATTTTTTATTTTTTTATGATGTGGCATCAAAAAAAAATACATACCCTCCTAAATTTTCACCTTTCTACCACCAACCCTTATTTTTTTATAGCGATATTAGTAAAGTAATAAATTTTACTTTAGGTCGATAACTGATCAATTATCATGATCATTTATCGATCTAGGTTACAATTTATTCCCACCAGGTGTCTCCCAGTGACACAGCAAAACAACGTTTGTCGGGTCAGCTAGTATTCTATAATAATAATGGGGTAAATACAATGCTTGTGGAGTAAAGTTATAATGATCTGCACCAATCCTAACACACCGATAGGTATTAATGCTTCCGCCTACATGGCGTTTGAACTGCTTTGCACAGTGCTGGAAATACACGTTTTTCTAAGAAACTATTCAAATTCCGTCCAATGTGCTGATCTACGAAATGAACATATACACTTCAAACGAGAGCTGTTGAACGCTTTCAAGACGTCACGCACATTGGAAACACAATTTTAGAATACTCTAGAAAGGCTAAAAACTGATTTTTCAAAGCGCTGTAACTCAAAATATAGGCGTCAGATACATACAAAATTGCTCAAGAGCCCTGCAATTGAAACTTCCTTCAGAGGTTCCGCCAATAAAACTACAGGGTCACCGCTGATAGTCCCATAGGCACACGCAGGGCGACGAGACACTACACGCCAGTTCAGAGCCTTGCGCTTGATGCGCGAAGCAGTCTCACTCTTGTCCCTCCTGCGCATCTTGGCCTCGAACGTGGGAAAAAAAACTCCAGATAGGCGGGAGCCTTAAAGCTGCTGTTCGCCCAGAAATTCTCAGCCGCTCAATGCTGTCATTGAAACGACTGGCCTTCAGTGGCCGGGGATATCTGCGTGGACTTTGAATTTCGGTAGTAAGCAACGCAATACCTAGAAGCATACCACCAGTCTGAGAAGACCGAGAAACAAGAAAGACGAAATATAAAATAGATACAATGGTATCACGTTGTTACATTGTTCGGAGAAACTGAAACCATGCTCGAGATATCTTGTAGAAGCATAGCATTGAAACTCACTTCAACATGTTACAACATGAAAAGGATTTCAACGATAATATTTACTGGTCCCTAATTGCACAAAAGCAATAAAAATAATTTCAGGCCCTCTCTGATTTATGGATAGTTTTGAAAGTGAGAAAATGTTTGATGTCTGTACTTAGAGAGAGCATGTGTTTCGGTACCAGAACCAACGAACTCTTAGGCCTTGTATTCAGTTACAGTAGCACTGTAACCAATAATTACCCACGGAGAAGAGTTTTGGACATAAACCCTCGCGATATACAGCGTCAGCTAACGGTGGCGTTTAGCATCTCTGAGGCAAGCTATCAACTCAGTGGCACTCTACGCAGTGCTAGATATTTCAAATTCTACCCAGTCCACGCATAATTTTGTAACAATATGCAACAATATCATAAGTCTAAAACATCATTATGTAACATTTAACTTTAAGAGTTCCGCCTACCTGACTCTTGACCTGCGTCGCAGAGTGTTTGAAATCCTGTATTTTCTTTTACGAAACTGTTAAAACGTGCCTCTATTTGTTCGCCTACGAAAACACACCATACTCCAGACGAGGACGTAATGGTACTTTAAAGTTACCACGCATGTTATAAATATTAGTTTGGAACCCTTCAATAGAGTTCAAAACTGCTTTTTTTTTTTTTAGACTGCCGTAACTTAAAGCATAGTAGCCGGGCACGAGACAAACTACAATAGCACTCTATATTGAGATTTGCTGCAGACTTTTCATCAGTAAAATTATAGGGTCGAAGCTAAAAGTCTCATAGGTACACGCAGCACTACGAGAACACTGCACGCCAGTTCAGAGCCCTGCACGTAGCGGTGATGTCGCTCTTGTGGTGCGTGCCATTGTGACCCTTATACGTAGATCCCACGCTTCGCAGCCGAAAAGGAGAAAAACAATGCAGTCAGGCGGGCCCCTTAACCTAGAATTTTGAAGGACTGGTAAGAGTATTTATTTTAATACATATTGATAAAAATCTCAAGAGATTAGCGACGTTCCTGCAAGGGCGAGGTCTCAGGCGGGATCTTTTTTTTCCAACGCTGGGTCGCCATCACTGGCGGCCAAAAATATCCTTGCGCTGATTTCTGTACACGATTGCGTACACTGGATCTGAATAAGTTAAGGCAAAATACATAAAGATTATTAGAGTTATTGGACGAGGTTAATAAGCCGAAGCGGTAAAATTTTGTTTGTGCATTAGGTGGCACGGTACAATTCAAATATTTGTATAATTGTGCTACCTTTTACAGCTACACCGCAATCTATATATATAAATGCGAAAGTGTGTTTGGATGTTCGTTTGTCCCTCTTTCACGTCGCAACGGAGAAACGGATCGACGTGATTTTTTTGCACAGAGATAGTTGGAGAACCGGGAAGTGACATAGGCTACTTTTTAACCTGAGAAAAAATCTTATTTAAATTTATAATTAAAATTATTATTGGAAAATGAAAAAGTACACGAAATATATGACAATGGAACGTCAACAATGCAACTTCAACAATGTAACGTCGCCACCGAGCAACAGATCGACATAATTCTTGCACATAAATAGTTGGAGGGCTGAAAGGTGATATTGGCCACTTTTTATCGCGAGAAAATATCTCAAAAAATTTACAAACAACAATAATAATGAATCAAGTCGGAAAAAAGTTTGTCGCCAGCGCGCTCTCTTGAAATGCGCTGTCTAAACCGTTAAAGATGGAACAATATCGTGTAGTAAAGAATTGTGTAGAATAAAAATATTTTTAAAAAAACTCCGTGGTAGCATAACAGAGAAATTATAACAGTGAAATACTAATAAGTGTTTTACCAGAGATAAAACTTTCCCTTCCTTCATTACCAAATTTACTGGGCACATGTCTCTATTCGCCTGGAACGATTTCAGGAAACTATGGAAAGCCAAAATGAGAATGGCCGGACTGGGATTCGAACCCCGGTCCTCCAAAACGCGAATTTATTGGCTGGCCTCTGCGCTACTTCGCTCAGGCCGTACCATGAAAGATTGGCGACTGTGCTTCTGTACTTCAGTAAAAGTTGACATAGGCTACTTTTTATCCCGAAAAATATATCTCACTCCCTCAAAAAAAAATTTTTTTTAGTACAATTAGAGCTTGGGGTACAATGCCGCGTTAATGCTCGATATATCAATAAGTATCGATACTTATCGATATGGAAAATAACTTATCAATTGATATGTAACTGAAAAATATATCGGTCTTTGCTATATACTCGTATAGCCTAACTATTATATAAATGCGAAAGTACGTTTGTTTGTTTGTTTGTCCTTCCACGTCGCAACGGAGCAACGGATCGACGTCAATTTTTTTCACAGAGATAGTAGGAGAGCCGGGAAGTGACATAGGCTACTTTCTACCCTGAGAAAAATTCTCATTCCCTTGGGGAAATTCTTATTGGAAAATGAAAAAGTACACAAACGCAATAACAATGCAACGTCACCACCTAGCGACAGATCGACGTAATTTCTTGCTCAGAAATAGTTGGACGACTGAAAGTTGATATTGGCTACTATTTATCGCGAGAAAATATCTCAAAAAATTTACTTTCATGAGTCGGTTTACCGTACGCGACGTGGAGAGCAATGATGGCGGCGGGTGGAAGCGTCATGGGAGGGGGGACCTTATTAGCAAAGCCCTAAACAATAATTCCATAGTCCATGCGAGCGGAACCGCGGGCACAGCTAGTTTAATATAAAACCCTTGAATAATTACGAGCCTATAACTAATGCCGCAACATAACAAGTACCAAATCACGTGCAGACGAGTGAATAGCGACACTGCCTACTCATAAAGAGAGCAGGAAAAAAGTGATGGCGACTCTATTAAATATATAACTACCATTAAGCTATCGGATGCGTATAGTTATATACATAACATTTGCATAACAATTTATAGAAGAAAAAAAACATTGTAAAAAAAGGAGATTTGCTGGTATTTACTTTTTACGTACGTACAATTAAAGACTATAAAATTTCAGTGAGTTCATAATAACGCGTTAAAAAAAAATCTTTACGTGTTTCCATTTCGTATACAGCAAAATGAGAGACTTTTATTTCATGTTTGTGATCCATGATTATGTGCTTATTTCCTCTTGGCTGGTTTATTGGCTTAGAATAATTGTGGGCCTGCCAAATAAACTGGGGACCTAGTACCAAAGTGTACCAAAGTTACACAAATGCACTGAAATTCAACGTCTAGAGGTTACTTAATACATTTTCGAACTTTGAATGTCCCACTGTGTAGATAACCGGAAATTTCACGTATTATTTTTGTCACCGGGCCGAACTTCACAGTAATTGGTACATTCGAACTATTATCTTCTGCCGTGAGAAACATTTTCCACTCTGTACTAGGTTGTACGTAATTAAGCAAATTTTTCTGCCTGTTATTTGTTCAGTGTTACCTACGGAGTGTCAAAATATAGATGCTTCAATCATGAAAATAATTCTGAAACAAACTCATTAAAGGTTTACCATTGCAACAAAAAATTTGCGCCAGTTTTAATCACTCCATCTAACTGTAACATCACATGCTTCTCTATATTACTGGTTCACTAAGAATCAGGCTAATCCTATGTAAACATTTGTGGTTAGCGTGTATTTTGTGTACACTCCCCGAATAATCTTCAACCTACCAAGGAAAAAAACTACGTAATAGCATTTCGAAGTATACCTGGTAAATGAATGTTGCAGCAGAAAATCATTGCAGAGGTACGGCAGTTGTATAATACTGTCGCCTGTGTACGTCTAGTTTATTTAATCGGGTCGGAACAGATTATGCAAGGCTGTTTAATTTGTTGGGAAATCGTGTGTCGTATAATGACATGTTTTACTGTCCGTAATAAGAGTTTTGTTTTATTGCAACTGCACACATCTAATAGTAAGTTTTAATCTAAAATAATTTTGAATAGTTTCTAGATTTTTAGTTACAAGTTTCATTTTAATTTCTACTTTTCAAAACTGGTGAATTTTTTTAATTTCTTTATCAAATTCTGTGGCTGAAATTGGCATCGTTGACGGTGTGCTTCAATCATCTCAGTACCTTTCGATGCTCACTCATGCGGGACAGATTACACTGCCCGCAACACCACTCTCTCACTCACTCACACTTTTAAGGCATACTATACCGTTCACCTGACAACACCACTACTCACACATTTGGAACAAACAATGCCATCCTTTCCACCACACCACTGCTTCACCGCCCGTCCCACCATAACACAATTCTCTCACTCAATCACTCACTCACTTGGGACACACTAAATCACACGCCCTATTTCACTGTTACTCATTCCGCTGAAACATACAGTAACGTTTTCCTATCGTACCACCATTCATGCACATGTTTACCCACTCATTAGGGACAGTTTATATCGCCCGCTATACCACTCACTTGGACCAGATGATACTGTCCAATCCACAATCATATATTCACTTGAACCAGGCCATACCATACAACCCACAAAACCACCTCTCTGTCACTCACTCGGGGACAGACTATATCGCTCGTCCCATCTCTCAACCACTCACTTGTGACATGCTATACCATCCGATTCACCACGCCACCGCTCTCATCACCATTCACCCAGGACAACATATTCGGTCCGTTCCACCACACCACCACAGATCAGAGAAGTCTACAGAGACGAAATGGCAAGGCGATTGCTTTGATGTGGGCTTGCCCATTTTCTGATTGGCTACGCTAGGCTCTGGGAAAGGGGTCTTGTTTCTGACTGGTTACTGCATGCAGCCGAAGGTTCCCTATTTGCTTACCAGGCGCTGATTGGCGTACGGCATTCAAACATGTTGCCGGGCAAAGAAGACACTTTGCTGGCGTGTGCGACTGTAGTTCGTAGTATAATCGACTGTTTCGTCCCTGCAAAAAAGTGAAATCCAAATGAGATAATAATGCGCAGAAGACCAAAACGCGTCGGTTGAGTCGGGCGAGTCCATTGTCGCTGCACGAAGGGGTGGGGTTGTTCAGTTCTGTAGCGAGAGCGGCCGAGGAAGGTCAGGCGAGAGCTGCTCCGTGTGTGCGTATTACCTGTCGAAAAAACGTAAGTCCTGCAGCTTAATATTAAACAGCGCGATAGTAGGGAGTGATGTTATCAGTTCGGTTAGTATAGCGCCAGCAGTGTCACGCTGTTCCCTCCCTCAAGTGGTGAGCGTTTGGGAGAGCCCTCCCCTACACAGTCTCCTCTACGTTTCCTTTCTCAAAGCTGCGCGAAGGTTATTTTCTCATTTGAGTTAACAATACTTGAGCACAGTGTGACACCACTCTCTCGGTGTCTCTTGAGAGAGGCTAACCCGAGCACACAGTTACAGCGGGCGGCTCCGTGTCGAAACTCTCGCCACGCACCGCNCTATAACTAATGCCGCAACATAACAAGTACCAAATCACGTGCAGACGAGCGAATAGAGACTTTGCCTACTCATAAAGAGAGCAGGGAAAAAGTTATGACGACTCTAGTAAATTGATAACTACCATTAAGCTATCGGATGTGTATAATTATATACATAAGGGTGCATAACGATTTATAGAAGAAAAAAACTTAAAGCAAAGGAGATTTGCTTGTATTTACTTTTTACGTATGTACAATAAACGACTGTAAAATTTCAATTACTTCATAATAACGCGTTAATTTTTTTTTACGTTTTTCCATTCCCTATAGAGTAAAATGAGGAACTTTTATTTCCTGTTTATGTTCCATGATTATGTGCTTATTTATTCTTGGCTGGTTTATTGGCTTGGAAGAATTGTGGGCCTGCCAAATAAACCGGGGACCTAGCACCAAAGTTACACAAATGCACTGAAATTCAACGTCTAGAGGTTACTTAATACATTTTCGAACTTTGAATGTCCCACTGTGTAGATAACCGGAAATTTCACGTATTATTTTTGTCATCGGGCTGAACTTCACAGTATTTGGTACATTCGAACTATTATCTTCTGCCGTGAGAAACATTTTCCACTCTGTACTAGGTCGTACGTAGTTAAGCAAATTTTTCTGCCTGTTATTTGTTCAGTGTTACCTACGGAGTGTCAAAATATAGATGCTTCAATCATGAAAATAATTCTAAAACAAACTCATTAAAAGTTTACCATTGCAACAAAAAATTTGCGACAGTTTTAAGCACTCCATCTAACTGTGACATCACATACTTCTCTATATTACTGGTTCACTAAGAATCAGGCTAATCCTATATAAACATTTGTGGTTAGCATGTATTTTGTGTACACTCCCCGAATAATCTTCAACCTACCAAGAAAAAAAAAACTACGTAATAGCATTTCGAAGTATACCTGGTAAATGAATGTTGCAGCAGAAAATCATTGCAGAGGTATGGCAGTTGTAGAATACTGTCGCCTGTGTACGTCTAGTTTATTTAATCGGGTCGGAACTGATTATGCAAGGCTGTTTAATTTGTTGGGAAATCGTGTGTCGTATAATTACATGTTTTACTGTCCGTAATTAGAGTTTTGTTTTATTGCAACTGCACACATCTAACAGTAAATTTTAATCTGAAATAATTTTGAATAGTTTCTAGATTTTTAGTTACAAGTTTCATTTTAATTTCTACTTTTCAAAACTGGTGAATTTTTTTTATTTCTTTATCAAATTCTGTGGCTGAAATTGGCATCGTTGACAGTGTGCTTCAATCATCTCAGTACCTTTCGATGCTCACTCATGTGGGACAGATTACACTGCCCGCAAGACCACTCTCTCACTCACTCACACTTTTGAGGCATACTATACCGTCCACCTGATAACACCACTACTCACACATTTGGAACAAACAATACCATCATTTCCACCACACCACTGCTTCACCGCCCGTCCCACCATAATACCATTCTCTCACTCAATCACTCACTCACTTGGGACACACTAAATCACAGGCCCTACTTCACTGCTACTCATTCCGCTGAGACATACAGTAACGTTTTCCTATCGTAACACCATTCATGCACATGCTTACCCACTCATTAGGGACCTACTCGCCCGCTATACCACTCACTTGGACCAGATGATACTGTCCAATCCACCATCACATATTCACTTGAACCAGGCCATACCATAGAACCCACAAAACCACCTCTCTGCCACTCACTTGGGGACAGACTATATCGTCCGTCCCATCTCCCAACCACTCACTTGTGACATGCTATACCATCCGATTCACCACGCCACCGCCCTCATGACCATTCACCCAGGACAACATATTCGGTCCGTTCCACCACACCACCCCAGATCAGAGAAGTACACAGAGACGAAATGGCAAGGCGATTTCTTTGATGCGGGCGTACCCATTTTCTGATTGGCTACGCTAGGCTCTGGGAACGGGGTCTTGTTTCTAACTGGCTACTACATGCAGCTGAAGGTTCCCTATTTGCTGGACTTCCTGCTGGCGAGTAGGTTACTAGGCGCTGATTGGCGTACGGCATTCCAACATGTTGCCAGGCAAAGAAGACACTTTGGTGGCGTGTGCGGTTGTAGTTCGTAGTATAATCGGCTGTTTCGTCCCTGCAAAAAAGTGAAATCCAAATGAGATAATAATGCGCAGAAGACCAAAACGCGTTGGGCGAGTCGGGAGAGTCCATTGTCGCTGCACGAAGGGGTGGGGTTGTTCAGTTCTGTAGCGAAAGCGGTCGAGGAAGGTTAGGCGAGAGCTGCTCCGTGTGTGCGTATTACCTGTCGAAAAAACGTAAGTCGTGCAGCTTAATATTAAACAGCGCGATAGTAGGGAGCGATGTTATCAGTTCGGTCAGTATAGCGCCAGCAGTGTCACGCTGTTCCCTCCCTCAAGTGGTGAGCGTTCGGGAGAGCCCTCTCCTACACAGTCTCCTCTACGTTTCCTTTTTCGAATCTGCGCGAAGGTTATTTTCTCATTTGATCTAACAGTACTCGAGTGCAGTGTG
>NQII01002365.1:156043-204000 GCA_002778355.1 Clitarchus hookeri
ATTTGGAGAATTTTATTAAAGTATATGACAGTTAAGATTTGCATGGCATTGTTTCTCTTCAAAAATAAATTTTGGTAGTTCCCACATGGACACTGTTAACAAAATATTTGACAGTTCCCACATGGCACTGTTTGTTTACAAAACATTTGACAGGTGTCACATGGCAATGTTTTGTATACATACTGCGGAATGATACATAATCGGCTCCCTGAAAGTAGATCTTTAGCAGGGCTTCAGAAAATCTTGAAGTTACCGTGAATACATTATATCTATTATCAGACAACAGGAGAAGGGAGACCAAAGTAAAGAGAGGACACGGAGAGTTAAAAGGATGGGATTGTTCGAATTTTTATTTTAAGTTTCCATCCCTGTTGGAGCGGTTTTCACGACCCATTTGGTAAAAGTTCTGCCATTGAAACAAGAAAAATTATTTCTGTTTTTTTAATAATGGATATGTAGTGCATAGCAGGACTCGTGGACTAACTTTTACAACCCTGTCTCCATGAAAGTAAGGGCCGACCCGTGCATAGTGTGTAATACTCCACCTCATCCTTACCCCACCACGTTTCCCCCCGTATTCCGGTATGGCGCGCGCGTGTTTTATACAAACTTTCAAAAGTCAGGAGATCGTCATAACCTCACGAACGAAATGTCTCTGGGAGATGTAGCCAAGTTTTTTTAGTCTACATGGAATAAATTGTATGTAATAAACTTGATCTACTGTGAAAATTAAAATTTTGTTAAATGAAATCGGTATACAAAAATGTTTATGTGGGCACTTAACCATTGTGCAATGAACGAAAATGTCAGGGATAAGTCCATTGCTTTTCTGAATAAAAACTCTCAAAATTCATGTTATACAGGTGCATTTGTGTTTTAATTTTGATGAGGCAAGGACAGGTTGCGAACGTATGGTGTTAGTGATTTATTATACAAACTTTGAAAACAACTACGACATCGTCATAACCCCAAGAACGAAATGTCTGGGAGAAGTAAACACCTTTCTCTGGTACATGGAATAAATCGTATGTAATCGACTTTCATATGCAGAGAAAATTAAAATTCTCTATAATGAAATATGGCTACTAAAAATCTCGAACATTATGGTATAGTAAGTATTGTGTATTTCACGCATACAATTTTACACATCTGAGGAACATAATAAATAAACCGCGGCAATGTAAAGCTCCATAAATTATTACGAATTAAAAAATAAACAATTTTAGTCTAACTTTGATTACACTTTCGTCATCATTCCCGGGATAAAATTATATATGCAGTACATGAATTAAAAACATGAGCAGACGACATCGCGAAAATAAAAACAAACCCATGAAAAGCAAAATAACACAACAACGTCCCTATTGTGATTGGCCAGCGGGATCACGTGGTGCAGAGTCACGTATCACATAACACCCCAAAGCTAGACATTAACAAGCTTTTCCATCACGTGAACGTTACGTGAAATTATCGTAATAGGTATTCTTGGAACACATTAGCCAAGGTGTAGCCGGCTTACGTGAAGGTGTTGCTCGTTACGTGTTGCGTGACACGTGAAGTCACCGTAATCCCGGCCTAAGAAACTGTTCAGCTACATGAGAAATTGTAACCATGGGATATCTCTGGCTTTCTCCCTCTTCCGTAATTTTATGTTGTATTATGAAGCCTGGAGAAACTTGGAACTTCGAACAACCGGGACATTTGAAAGCTCAATAGATTATATTGCCATAGCATTTAGTCCACAGAATTATATCGAGTGTTACAAATAGTTGCAATCTTTACGTTTAGAGACAGGGTAATAAATGATATTCGAAAAATACAGCAACATGCTTTAATGTTTAAATATTACACGTAATATAAAGGCAGGGCTGTTATTTAGTAATTTTAGCAAATTAAATTGAATACCTATTTTCGGCTTTTTCAGTGATATTGTGCGATTATGTTGCTTTTGCCTTTAAAACGTAGTTTCACCCGCCAAATACATTTCAGTTTGAACATTCTATAATACAAAATTGTATATGTATGTTCGATAGGCTTTGATGCAAACCCGTTTACGAGACGCAACCGAAGATAGGAGGCTGAAAGGAACTTATGCAGTTATTTTTATAAACATTCTTGGTGCAAGTAACTGCACTCTTTTTCCGTGAAATAATACATTTTTCCGTGTTATTTTTTTGATAAAATAATTTCCATTGAACAGCTGCTTAATCATATACAATTAATTTCAAGTGTTTGATTTATTATTTATAAATTTGAAGTGCGTGTAAAGTACAGCCTTTTTTTCATACGAACATGCCTATCAGAACCAATTCCTTAGTCTTTAGTTGTATTGGTAGCAATTGCAGCTTAAGTTTTCGAATACAAATATTTTACATTCCTCGTAGTTAAAAAAAATATTTTTTTTTGCTCTCCCAATAACGCATTAGGAAAATTGCGTGTTTTAGCTTCTATCCACCACCTTGTTGGTATACTGCCTCCCTCTTTCCTTGTTGAATATTTTCGAAAGCCGGTAGTGGTCGTATCTTCTGCTGTAGGTTGTAAATGTTTGAAAGTAAATTTTAACTTTAAAGTTTTTTAGTAAATAGTGTTAACGAAACGGATACTATATGCTAAATATGGTTCCCACCGTTTTCCAAGAATAATTTTACAGAAGGACGTAATAGATTTTGTTAGTTGCTTATGTTGAAGTACAAGAAATTTACAAAATATTGTGCTATAATCACAAAGAGGAAGTTCATTTTTATGGTGGATAGATGTCGGCTACGAAATCGCAAGTCTATAATTACACTCTGTCTCATGTAACTTGGCAAGATTTTGACAGTTCGACGAAAGTAGCTCCAAATATTTACTTTTCGTTTATGTATCCTTTCGCCATCAGCTGGTGCGCCAAGTGGAGGCTGTATATTTTATCGACACGCTGTCAGCTAATCCACTTGCCATTGCACTGTAATGCTAAATAAATATTAAAGTATTTTTAAACAGACATCTGTCTAAAAAAAAAATTGTAGGTTATAAAAGTAAAAATTAAAAAAAACTTGCAAAAAATTTAATATTTCCTAACTATTTTTTAATTTATCGTAGACAGCGAATTTGGATTAACATTTTCAAGGTGGTAATTGTAGTTCTTATCACACTTTGGACGTTGCAGGTAATATAACTGGAAATAAAAATAATTCAGGGAACTTGCTTGACAACGCACTTTTATTCGCCAACAACTCACTAACGACTATTGCAAAGCAGTAATTCTGCTATAACTGATACTAAACAGTTCGAGTTGGAAATATGTGGCGTGGAATAACGTAAGAATTGCTTAAAAACTACTTACGCGCTTCCCACTTTCTTCGTTTTATTAATACAGTCGAGTAACAACACGAAAACAACAAGTAAATGGGTTTGCTGGAGAACAACCTGGCGTGTAATTGATGCAGACGTAACGATTGCTGACCCAATATAAATTACAAGTAATGAAAATCGCTGTACACGGAAATACATGTTACTTTAAAAATTATGCAGAACTCGCGGAAAAATAAAGCTAATGGTATATGTTCGTAAATTTGTTATTTTACACAAGAAAGCTATTTTTTTTTCTGGCTGGTAATGCTTTAGAAGACAGCTGACAGATGGCGCGCATGGCAGGGCGTGTTGTGAGCCGAACGCGTTACTCAACAGGTAGCAGCACGTTGGCCAGCCTCTTGATCCCGTCTTTTTAAAAGTGGACTTTTCTCCTATTACTGGCTCGAAACGACACGAGTTTGAAATATATTTCGTCAAATTATTTGGAAAAAAAAAAAAAAAATTCAACAATATCCTGCGATATTTCTATAGGCTTTTGGAATTAATATCAAGTACGTATGGAAGGAAATGGATGGAAAGTGGGGATACGACGCGAAAAGATTTCCCAATGTTTGAAGTTGCGTTTCATTTTGATGCGGATCGTTTTAATGTGTTTTTCATTTTGAACATATACATTACTACTTTAGCATGAAGTTTATTTTGTAACACTAAAAACCGCTGTTTTGTGACCACGTAAAATAAAATGTATTAATTAATTTAGGAACTCTTCCTTATCCGCGTATTTTCTGCTTGTTTGATGTGCGTCGACAGTGCACTCAGAATAGCCAACGTAATATTAAGTTTTGTTCGTTCGTGCAACAGCTGATAGAGGATTTTGTAAATTACACGTTGTTTGTTTCGTATACTTCAAGTTACCACTCACTGAATGTCATGATCTTGCCAAGTTAAATGAAAGAGTAATAAGTCAGTGATAAAACAACAATACCTCTATTATACACATGTTCCTCTTAACGACGTACTAATCTGATTGTTGGCGGAACAATTATTTGTATTCTAATATTCGGTTATTTGCTATTGCAGCCTACTTCATGCAACATAATTACTGCAGTGATTGCAAAATAAACTGTTTCCCCCTTTCTCTGATGAATTCAAAAATTAAATTTTATAAGCACATCTGTATTGAAGCTACTTTGTGTTTTACAATACTATCGCATTTATTATTGGTAAAGATCTGGCTTCATATCAGTNCATCTGTATTGAAGCTACTTTGTGTTTTACAATACTATCGCATTTATTATTGGTAAAGATCTGGCTTCATATCAGTAAGTTTTCGAAATGTTTCCCTTTTAATTTATTTGGTAGTAAGAAGGAATTTCGAACCAAGGCATAACAAGGCTTATGTATTATCTTGAATACTTTTCCACGAATGTATATCTCGCTCGTATCGTTATTTTGAAAAGCGTTGTTACAATATTATGACCTCTACTTTGACGAATTTACAGGCAGTAGGGTTTACTCAACCATTTCTCTGATGTGACAGTAGGATTTGAGCGTGATCAAGTTAGGCTATCTTTTGCTATATGACCATAATGCACAAAACCGTTTAAAATAATACATTTTTAATAGAATGTCACATAGCTGCTATTTTTTACTAGTCGGCTTTATCACCTAATGAGTATAATACTTCTTATCTGACCCTAGCACAATAAATCACGTGTATTTCATAATCTCCTGATATATATGCAGTAGATATTGCCCACAGTAATATTCATATGTTGCAGTCAATGTCTCTTGAACGGTTTTAAGTTTTGCAAGAAATGACTCGTAAAGTAAGCACATAAAAAGAAATTTTTCGGCCGAAATGGTAAACAATTATTACGACGGGTCAAGTAAACGGGAAGCATTTTAATTAACGAATTGACGTTATTTAAAATCTAGTGAAGCGTAATGAAATACCAAGCAAGGCAGTCCCGAGACGATCTATAAAAAATGGAAATTCACTTACTATGGCAGTAAAGCTTGACAAATATATGGTAATCGACTTTTCACAAGTATGGAATTTTTTTATTTAATCAGACGGTAATGTATAGTCAGCAGGTTGTTAATTGATAAATACGATTATTGTTCCGAAAGTAAGTTTCCAAGATTTCTCTCCGACGAACTTCACGTTGCCGACGGAAACGTTCATCTGACGATAACGGTAACATTGTGCTGACCACGAAGTCAGGCCTCGCCAGCTTGATCACATCCTCCTCAGACATATCGTCGGTGATTGGGACACGAGCCGCGATTGCCAGAGCCAAGACGGAAGGAATCCTCTCTAACGGTTGGAAAGCGGGGCCGTTTCTTTTTCAACACGTGGCGGACGGCGTCTTTGTCGCCGAGGCACTGCGCCATGAAGACGTCAAGGTGTCGTGATACGTCAACTGGCATCAGCAGGGGCACCTGTTTTTCGCGAAAGGGTTTCACGACTGGCTATACTGCAAAGCACTCTGGTCACGATCCACTTTTGTGATTGGAGATCTTTAATTGTCACGCGTCTCACGTGTCTACCCGCGAATCACGAAGGGCCAGAGTCGCAGCAACTTTATTCTGATTGGCCCGGCCACGTGTGGAATTGTCNGGAGGCGGGGCCGTTTCTTTTCCAACACGCGGCGGACGGCGTCTTTGTCGTCGAGACGCTGCACCATGAAGACGTCAAGGCGTCGTGATACGTCAACTGGCATCAGCAGGGGCGCCTGCTTTTCGCGAAAGGGTTCCACGACTGGCTATACTGCAAAGCACTCTGGTCACGATCCACTTTTGTGATTGGAGATCTTTAATTGTCACGCGTCTCACGTGTCTACCCGCGAATCACGAAGGGCCAGAGTCGCAGCAACTTTATTCTGATTGGCCCGGCCACGTGTGGAATTGTCGTCTAACGAAAATACGCAGCTAACGACCATGTTAAATTTGCAATTGTGCACATAGGATGTTGACGTCTTAGATTGCGTTTAAATATCTTCGCGAAAAAGAGGTGGCCGTAGACATCAACCTTCGGAGCCATGACTAAGGTGGAGACTTTGTAATAAATGTAATAAATCATTAACTAATCTGTAATAATTATAATAACATTTTAATTATTCGTTAAGCTCTCTTCGATTTAACTACATAATTATTGTAACAAGATGTAACGTGTTCTATTATTTAATACAACGAATATCGAGCCCACCTTATAAATTGGATTTCTGAGTACTCATCAAATAAATCATTTCATTTGTAATTTAAATCAAATTTACAACTGAGAGTCTTATAAATATTCTGCCTTGCAGCTGTTTGTAGTTCTGTAATCCTTTGCAAACATTGAGCCACCATTGTCGACTGCGTCCAGTTCCGAACAGCAAAGTGGCTATTGTAAAGTTTCGAAGATGCTTACAGCCGATTTTAAATTAAAGTGTCCTGGTGTTTCAAAAAGAAAAGTCGCATTGTTCCATGATAATACTCCCCCTTATTTCGGTAAGAAAACGCAAATTCCAATGCCTCAATTCAAGAGGAGCGTTTTTTTTTTGTCACTTAACATCCTCACCGAACCTTGCTCCAAGCGATTTTCAACATTTCAGCTAGCGGGCGACCTAAGACCGTCAGCGACTCAGTAACGAGAAGGAAGTACAAACGGCTGTCAACAGATATCTCGCACAATTAGAGCCGACGTGGGATACAAAAGGTACCAACCACCCCCTCCCCCTTCTTGTTAACGGCGGTGGTAAGCTTACTTTTGGACTCGCTCTCGAAATTCAGTCAAAGTTACAGCCAGCGTGGAAACACCACGAAACTTGTAATCTGTAGATCATTAGTTACTTTAGAACTAAATTTGCCAAAGTAAAATACTAGTAGTTTAAGTGATTGCTTAATAATAGACAACAAGCCAAATATGGAAATTTTACGAAACAGGACATGGTTTTGTTGTATACTGTAATATATATATATATACTGTATATATATATCTTATGTGATAAAATAAAAGAAAAAACTACACCACGCCCAGTGGTGAATCGAAAGGAGGGGGAGGGGGGGTGTGTGGTCCACATGGGACTTAAATACCCTCCCCTCTCACATTGATATAAAACTGTCCAGTGAATGTTTTAAAACTGAAATGAAATTCATATTAGAATTGTTTAAAGTATACTGATCTTATTTAATTAATTTAATATTGTTTTCTAAAATTATGACGATTCACGATTCGTGTTTGTAACCCTTCCATGACACGACTCGAAAGCCTGAAGTGGCACCCGAAAAATGGGGATGTGACATCCCCTCCCACAATCCTACCAAACCGGAAGTCTAGATCCACTCTTGACCACGCCCTCGTTGATTAGGCGGACAAACATGAACATTTGGTGACATAAAAACGTAAACGGAGAGTTAAATAAAATTTCATTAGAACTCTGGTTACAGAGAAGGTTTGGATTCGACGATTCTTAAGATGAATGTCTAAGTAACATCGCGTTGACTATTTAAGAGGTTCAGAACAAATTATAGTGCCACTTTTAATCATGCTAGATATTTTGGAGCTCGCTAGAGGAGAACAAATACGAGACTAAATCGCGCATTAGAAAGAACACAATTTTGCAAGGAACACAAAATCTGATACGCCAAATTAATGACTTCCTTGCAGAAATTTTGTTGCTCACGGAANCACAATTTTGCAAGGAACACAAAATCTGATACGCCAAATTAATGACTTCCTTGCAGAAATTTTGTTGCTCACGGAAACTTCAGACACGCAACCAGCTTTATTTATGGGCTGTGATGTGAACATCCTGTTCATTTTGGTAGATAAAACGCTTCCCTTGGACGAAAGTCAGTTTTAAACGATCAAGGAAATTTATATGAGAGCTTTGGTATGCACATCCTCTAGGTTTTGGCAACACCTATGGTGCTTGCTTACTGTAGCTACATACGCTGATCTGATTCATGACANTGCACATCCTCTAGGTTTTGGCAACACCTATGGTGCTTGCTTACTGTAGCTACATACGCTGATCTGATTCATGACAATGAATATCAGAGTACATGCGAAAATTATGAAGCAAACCTGCGCATTTTAGAGGCAATAAATACTTAAAGTGATTCCAGAGGAAAGCTCAATTCCTCCCTCCCCCATTTCCCAGACACTCCTTTTCTCATTGAATATTTGATACTTTGCAATTATTGACACATGTGAACTTTTGTGGTTTATTTACAACGGTGGACGGTTTTTGTACATACACAATTAATTTGGAAGCAATTTATACAGTAATAATTGAGCTATTGTTAAATNAACGGTGGACGGTTTTTGTACATACACAATTAATTTGGAAGCAATTTATACAGTAATAATTGAGCTATTGTTAAATTGTTGTGGCAAAATCTATCATCAAAAATGCTTTAATTACATTTTTATCCCAGCATTCAGTCTGAAATAAAACCAACAGTTAAATATTTAATGCTTTGCAGTTATTGACGCATATTAACTTTTGTGTTTTATTTCATAAGATAGACAGTTTATGTAAGAACAAAATTAGTTTTGAAGTAATTTGTACAGTAGTATTTGAGCTAAAGTTAAAATGTTGTGGCAAAATATATCCCCAAATAAGTTATAATTAAATTTTTTTTCCAGCATTCCGTCAAAAAGAAAGCCAAGAGTGCAACCATTTTTGTGATCTGTGTTGTCGCCAGACAACACTGTGTTACAAACATGGAGGTACTAGTAATATTTCCCCACATCAGTTCTCCGAGAGAATGAGAAAGGCAACTGGGGAGCTTGTGAATCTGAGGCAAAAAGAAAACAATATCTGAAAGACATTTACGAACGAGAGGTTTGACAGGTACGTGACAAGTAATATAGGGGATTGCAAGCCGTAGTTGGGAATACCAGGATGTCTTCCTTATTAAAAAAAAAAAAAACAATGTGCGCATCTGTGTTTCAACCAGTAAAGGTGGGCAGTGAGACAATGAGGGAATAAACATGTCTGGCCACTGCAGCAAATTAACTACATTACTTTACCGACCATAAGAGAGCAAAATACACTAGAGACAACATTGAAAACAAATACTGTTGACGACTTTTCCCACGGGTTTTTCATTAGTTCTCATATGGGTTTCATTATATGCAGCTGTGTATATAATAATAAAAAAAAAAAAAACTATGCAACATTTCGATGTAGACCTAAATCTTTTTTTCAGGACAGAAATGAAATTCGATATTTTGTCGCCAATTTATAAATTAGATTATTGAAATATAAATGTATTTGAAAAGTGTCGAAGTAAACGAAAATCGCTAAGTAGCCTTCCGTTTTATTCTTCTGTAAAACAATGCCTTAAACAACAGCAACAATGCTTTATCTTGTCTGAACAGGTTGCTGTATTAAAAACGTAATGTCACCGCTTAAAATTCTGAGAAAACGGAACACTCGCGAAGCTTGTTAATGCTATTTTCCATCGCCTTAGTAATTCTTTCTTACAATCGGACGTGACCTTGAGGCGCTCAAATATTTTTACTAGCGACAACCCTCAGGACTGTCGTACAGATCACAATTTTGTTATACCCTCACTGTCTGCATGGCATCTACGCATTATTATTTCCAAATAGTTCGAGTGTGTTAGCCGTAGTATGCACNTCTGGCCACTGCAGCAAATTAACTACATTACTTTACCGACCATAAGAGAGCAAAATACACTAGAGACAACATTGAGAACAAATACGGTTGACGACTTTTCCCACGGGTTTTTCATTAGTTCTCATATGGGTTTCATTGTATGCAGCTGTGTATATAATAATAACAAAAAAAAACTATGCAACATTTCGATGTAGACCTAAATCTTTTTTCAGGACAGAAATGAAATTCGATATTTTGTCGCCAATTTATAAATTAGATTATTGAAATATAAATGTCGTATTTGAAAAGTGTCGAAGTAAACGAAAATCGCTAGCCTTCCGTTTTATTCTTCTGTAAAACAATGCCTTAAACAACAGCAACAATGCTTTATCTTGTCTGAACAGGTTGCTGTATTAAAAACGTAATGTCACCGCTTAAAATTCTGAGAAAACGGAACACTCGCGAAGCTTGTTAATGCTATTTTCCATCGCCTTAGTAATTCTTTCTTACAATCGGACGTGACCTTGAGGCGTTCAAATATTTTTACTAGCGACAACCCTCAGGACTGTCGTACAGATCACAATTTTGGTATACCCTCACTGTCTGCATGGCATCTACGCATTATTATTTCCAAATAGTTCGAGTGTGTTAGCCGTAGTATGCACCAGCAAACATTTTGATGTATTTATTATGTTTTAAGAAAGAACCAACGTCATAAAATCCTATATATTTTGTTGGCTTAGCCTAAAAAATAACTTACAATGCACTGTATTACCAAAAGTATCGGGATATGTACTCGAAAGTGTCCTAAAGGTGTCCCTGAGATATACTGCCTAGTAGCGGCCTTTTATTACAGCTCTAACCCTGCAGACTGTCAACCAGGTGGCGGAACTTCTCCGCGGGGAATGGCCAATCACTCATTCTTCCTGCAGAGTTGTTCCAACCGCAGTAAGTGACGTGGGTCGTTGGTGTCTGAGGCGCACAGTCGCTCTCCCAGTTAATCCTAGAAGTGTTCGATGGGATTTAGGTTGGGCCTCTGAGCTGACCAGTCCATTTCGGAATCCTGCTCTTACTTTACTGCAGGGAGCATTGTCATGCTGAAATACACAGTCATCATCTCCGAGATAGTTCTTATAGACGTTCTAAACTGCTTGTGCTGTCCGTTGGAGTATACATCAGCTGAAAAAAAAACTGAAAAATATGCCACCCGTCGTCTACAGCAGTGAAGAGCATGTCCCGACCCGGCCATGTTGCAATTGCAGATCATCCTATAGGAAAAAAACGTACTGCGCTAAGTGCTGAGGCTATCTGATATACACGTAGGCCTATGTATGGCGAATACCTGGTGAGAGTTACTTACTCGATTTTATTTTTTCTTACTGCCAGTTCCATGGAAGTAGAATCGTGGTATGTAACATTTTTTTCGAGATGTGGTCTTAGTAGAATTTTTACTAGGCACAAATACAGAAAATTTCACTCGTGCTGTCTTCATACTTCTCTTGTGAAGCTTATAATAATAAATATAAACAAATACATCCACACGTACATATAATAATAACATTTGCAAACAGCGACCACGTACGCCTACTATGGCGTACTTATGGTACTCGTACCCATTACCTCGCTTTTCGCAAGCAGGGATTGTGACCAATCATCGCGAATAGCATTAGAACACCGAGGAGAATATGTGTTCAGTGTCTACTGTGGTAAAAGTTTGACAAAAATAACTCTGTGTGTATACTTAAATTTTTGGGTTGAAACCCTAGGTATTACTCATCTTCCGTTGGATTACCCTTTATCCCTTCCTCTCGTCACTCCAAGAAGCAGGGGGCCGCATTGGCTGAGCGGTTAGACCGTTCGCCTCCCACCAAGGCGAAACGGGTTCAGTCCCCGTAGGGGACCCCGCAGGGTCATTCAGGATTTTCGCAAGTGGGAATCGTGCTGGACGATGCCGCCGGCCGGCGGGTTTACTCGGGGATCTCCCGCTTTCCCTGCCCATGCATTCAGGCACCGCTCCATTCTCGACTAATTCCACCATCGTCGGCTCTCAAGACCTCGCTGTTAAGAGCCGTCCAAATCTCCCAACTCAACAACTCCAAATAGCAGTGCCAGCGATAGCAAGCGATGACGTTTAGAGAAAAGAGTAGGATTTGTAAGTAGCAGTAGTGGAGAAACGGACTTCATTTATAATAGGCAGTATTGCAAAAAAAAAAAATAACAAAATTACAAAGCTAAATTTTTAGAAGGCAATTGACTCAATACATTGCATTTTAAAAACTGCGACTTACTTATTTATTTGATCTTATGTAGCTTCACTGCATATCCTATCAACGTTATGCATTTTTTCAGGCAGGACAAGCCGGAATCACGAGTTCCCGCAGTGCTGCAGCACGATGGACCCCCCCCCCCTCCAAAAAACCCAACCCTCTCGTTAACTTGTTGAGTAACTTTTCGGCGGGACTCGAGGATGATTTAGGGAACTGTGCAGCGCAATATCTCACCGAGGCGCTCGCCCCACTGCGGGAGATGTGCCTCGTTTCTTTTCTTTCCGAACAGACCGGAACGAGCGAGAGTCGGCCGTGACGAGAGAAGATGTCTGCCTTCAGGACGACGCCACGGGCGAATGTTATTATTGATCATGTCGGCCGGCGCAGGCGCGTGGAAAGCGAAGTTCTTACCTCGAGGCTCCCGCCCGCCTGTAGCTGTTCTCCGCGTCTAAGGTTGCGCGAGCAAGGGGTTAGTAACTAACGTGCAAGCTATGTACAGTACTTGTCCTGCAGCGTTTACCACGGGACTTCTAGCAGGTAGCACATTAGTTTACTGGTGGGACATATTTAGAAAAATTAATTGCTATAGTCCATTCGCTGTTTCTTCACACTTTTTGAACTAAACTTTTGAAAAATCACCCCATGTGAACTTTGTTTGGTTGTTTCCTAAATATGCCATGTATCACAAACGTTTTATTCTTCCGTTAACATTAAGGTATCTAATTCTTGGTTAAATTTAACTCCTGCTTATATTTTATTTAATCACAATATTACATTTTTAATAATTAATACTAATAAAAACAGGTAGAAAATTGGTGTGTTAGTAAAGCCTAGTGAGAAATAGTTCTTATGCAAAATATTGTTACACTGAGCGCGCATGAATGCGATGCGTAGTTCCCTCTGGTTTTATTGTGTAGACTTAGTAAAGCTTTGTTTGCATGAGGCGGGGGAATATCCTGGAAGTAAAACTTAAGGATAGTTTCACACATAAACATGTACCTTTCATGATACAGAATTCTGAAAATGTCGTCTTTGACCATTTTAAATATTTCTAAATATTGTTTGCAATACGNTCATTGCTATAGTTTATTTGCTGTTTCTTCACACTTTTTGAACTAAACTTTTGAAAAATCACCCCATGTGAACTTTGTTTGGTTGTTTCCTAAATATGCCATGTATCACAAACGTTTTATTATTCCGTTAACATGAAGATATCTAATTTTTGGTTAAATTGAACTTCTGCTTATATTTTATTTAATCACAATATTAAAATTTTAATAATTAATACTAATAAAAACAGGTATAAAAATGGCGTGTTAGTAATGCCTAGTGAGAAAAAGTTCTTATGCAAAATATTATTACACTGAGCGCGCATGAATGCGATGCGTAGTTCCCTCTGGTTTTATTGTGTAGACTTAGTAAAGCTTTGTTTGCATGAGGCGGGGGAATATCCTGGAAGTAAAACTTAAGGATAGTTTCACACATAAACATGTACCTTTCATGATACAGAATTCTGAAAATGTCGTCTTTGACCATTTTAAATATTTCTAAATATTGTTTGCAATACGTTAATTGTATTTAAATGTGTGTGGATTAGTGAGTACTATTTGTTCTCGTATGAAAACAGGTTGTGAAAACGCGCGGTAGTTTCTATTAAAAACGCATATCAGCTCCAAACACTGCGTAATCCATTTTGTGCGCCAAGGGAAGCCTAGAAACGCACGAGTGCTAAAGGTTACCTCTACACGCACACCACAGGCATCATCACGGATAACATGTACAAGAACCTGAACTGGCGTGCAGACTTCCCATCGCCAACTCGCATGTGTGAGATTTCCGGTGTTGACTTCTTGGTGATGCAGGTGAGCGGCAACCGATTATTAGTCATTTATTTCTTCCTCTTTTCCGTAAAATATCGGGATTACAAGATGTACAATGCGCATGATGTTTGTGCCTACATATTCGATATAAATTAATAAGTATTTTAAAAATAAATAAATTCGTTACACACATGTCACATGTAGAATATCCCACATTAATGTTTACGCTCGTTGCACGTTAACAACAGAGGAACTATTAAAGGCAATCTGAAAGGAATGCGTGTATTTGACGCTGCAAGCACAATGTTGAGTGTGTGTGTGTGTGTGTGGGTGTGTGTAGCCATTCTGCTGTTGACAGTCCCGTTTGAAGCCACGAGCGGCAGCGCTACAATTGTAGAGGAAATGGCGAAGGCCACTAGGTTTCCTTCCGAGCAACGTGAGTGAGTTTCAAAGTCTCATTGGAAATGCGAGGAAATGGTTGAGGTGCGAAAAATATGGAGGGCAGAATTATTTACTGCATCACCGTTACGTGAAACAACGACATGACTACGTGAGAAGTTTGAGAGGGACGGAATTGCGTGTGATGTGAAGAAAGGACATTTGCCATTGAGACGTACGGATGAAAAATTTGTCGGGAAGTGGATAGGCTGACGAGGAAGGTTTGAGTATCCAACTACGTTCTCCAGTTTTAATTAACGCCGTTGGATTTTTATCTGTGGGGATCTCTGAATAACTATGCAGACCACAAAGCCACGGACACGGGGTGCCACGAGAGTCGCGATTGTGACCATTTGTGAATCTACTCCCTTGAAAACCGTTGCTACTGTTGGTATTACTGTTCTACTCTACAGCGTAGCAGACGATGTCTTTATGCTGATGGCGGACATTTTGAACATTAATAACTGTTATTAACGTTCTCAAGCACTCAGTGTTGCCCCCATAGCATCCAATGCAAGCAGTCCCGTCAGATTACCTTTATTAGTTTATCTGTTATTCACTTTAAAACAGCATGGACATTAATTTGTGACNCAAGCAGTCCCGTCAGATTACCTTTATTAGTTTATCTGTTATTCACTTTAAAACAGCATGGACATTAATTTGTGACAACCTAAATATTTAATCTATGGATGATGACACTTAATTGTTAACCTTTTTAATTATAGAATCTGTTTAGTATTNGACAACCTAAATATTTAATCTATGGATGATGACACTTAATTGTTAACCTTTTTAATTATAGAATCTGTTTAGTATTTAAAAAAATTCTATGGAATACATCTGGAAACGTTAATTAATTAAAATCAAACTTGATCTGAAGTATCAACTGTGTGCGTTAAACTCAAAAATTAGTATAATAAGATGTGCTTAGTTATTTTATGTAGTGGTACCGAAGATGTCTGGAGAGAGGTATAATCCCTTAGGCACTACTCTACCGAGGACCATAAAATCTAATTAAAGTTCGTTCTGCATCAGCTTTCGAAANGGTATAATCCCTTAGGCACTACTCTACCGAGGACCATAAAATCTAATTAAAGTTCGTTCTGCATCAGCTTTCGAAAGAAAATATCATACTATTTAAGCCTTTGAGAAATTCTTCAAAATTACTTGCATATGTAAATTCATACGAAAATAGATTAAATAGTTAGAACGGTAACTTATATTTTTCATATTGGTTCTTGTGAAAATTCGCGTCATTCTTTTCGAATAATGAAACAATTGTATAACTATACTTGGAAGAGAAACAGGAAAAACCATTAAAGAAAACATTTTCAAATTTGATGGCTATATTTATACCATTAGTTGCAAAAATCCTGTTCCCAGTGATGCTTTCATGCACTTGATGCCGCTCCTAAAAAGTACCGTAGGACACATGTAGCCTATATCGGTAAAAGTCAGTAAAATATTAAATGAGCACAACATTAGATTTTTTTAATTGTTTACGCCCAATTGTTTAAGTAAGGACAACTACCTCAATAGTTTTCGACCACGCTAAGGTATTTATTCACTTTTAAATTGGCGGCCATTTAAAATGTATGGTGCTATGGCATATCTCGGGAACCACTCAACCAGTTAAAAATATTTCTTTGTTGACAGTACATCATGTAAGCATTGCATTTAGGGTTGGATATTGATGTTGGTCCGCCATTGTGGAATACATCTCAATAAAAAAATTAAGATGTTACATTATATCTCAAAAACAACTCATCCGATTCTAGTCAAATTCTGGCATTTAAGTAATACTATGGTAGGCCATCTAAACATATGCGTTTTAAATTGGTTGGTCACTTATTTTNCAAATTCTGGCATTTAAGTAATACTATGGTAGGCCATCTAAACATATGCGTTTTAAATTGGTTGGTCACTTATTTTCAATATGGCAGCTAAACTAACAAAATTAAGTTTATTTGATGTATCTAACATACCTTACGACCCATTTCGACCAAATTTTGTATGCCGAAAGTATATATTACAAGTATTAAATATGCCAACAAATAGAAACATTTGTTTGCAAATTTGTAAGATAGCGCCACGTTAACAAATGAAGCTTTTATGTCATATCTCGGGAAACAATTTACCGATTCGTACCAAATTTGGCAAAAGAGTAGTACTGAGACAGGTGATGAAACTGGTATGTTTCAAGTGACCCAGACGCTTTTTTCAAAATGGCGGCCATAAGTATAACAATTTTAACTTATTATACTTTACCGTTAAAACCGTGTAATTAATTCAAAATTACCGTTGTGTGGTGACAGTATCTGTTACAACCATCAAATAATGTGTTAATGCAGAGCTACATTTCTCCGCCATTTTGTAAGATAGCCCCACATGAAGAAAGTAAATTTTATGTTATATCTTTTGAAACATTCAACTTATTCCTACCAAATTCGGTGAATAAGTTTCAGTATGGTAGACCACATTAACTTATATGTTTTAAGTAGGCCAGACACTTGGTTTTATCATTGCGACTATAAAAACATTTAAGGTTTAGTACCTATGTAATATCTACGAAGCTATGTAACCGATTATGACTTAACTTTGTATACTGACAGTATTATGACAATCTCGAACGTGCTAATACATAACCTTTATGTCCTCAATATATTACAATCATCACATGAAAAATATTGATGTTTAATGCCATATCTCGAGGACCAAGCAACCGATTCCCACTAAATTTTACACGCAATTATCACAAAATTAATGCATGTAAACCAATTTTTTTTAGGTGTAGCAAGATTTTTTTNCACTAAATTTTACACGCAATTATCACAAAATTAATGCATGTAAACCAATTTTTTTTAGGTGTAGCAAGATTTTTTTAAATTGTGTTAATATAAATTATTTACCAATTTCANATTGATGTTTAATGCCATATCTCGAGGACCAAGCAACCGATTCCCACTAAATTTTACACGCAATTATCACAAAATTAATGCATGTAAACCAATTTTTTTTAGGTGTAGCAAGATTTTTTAAATTGTGTTAATATAAATTATTTACCAATTTCAAAAAATTTACGCTAATAGTATTCATGAGAAGTATTAATTACGTGTGCAGAGATACTCTTTTGCAGGCGTTTTGTAAAATACTGCCAGATAGGAAATTCAACATTTTGCCATATTTCCGGAACAAAAAACTCAACTAACTTCCACCAAATTTACACATCGTTAGTGCTACACAAGACCATGTAACCTTACAGGATTTAAGATTAACCAGGCACTGTTGTTTTCAAAATGGCGGCTATAAAAATATTTCTAAAAGTTTGCATATACAGTTCATAAAACAGTTTAACCTAATCTAACCAAACTTTTTACGCTGGCAGTATGTAATAAAAGCAGTGTATACAGAACAGTATTTTAGGCAATTTTGTAATAGTACAAAATAAGAAAATACAATTTTTATGCCATATCTTAGTGACCAATCAACTTATTTTCACCAAATTTTTCATACAAGTAGCACCACAGTAGGCCATGTATACTTACGTGCTTGAAGTGGCTCAGACGCGTATTTTTAAAACGACGGCCACGTAAACATTTCAGGTTAGAAAATCCTATCATTCAAAACATTATACTGACTACATCCGAATCTGGTGCTTAAAATCCGACCTCCGTAATGCAGTTTATTGCACGATAGCTTATGGTACGAGGTTTTCTGGGTTCGAGTAACGGGTAAGGCACGTGTGCATTTGTAATTGTCTTACTACAGTTGCGCATATTTCTGGTTCCAATTCTAATGGTATTGCTGTCAATGNGAAGCTGGTGCTTAAAATCCGACCTCCGTAATGCAGTTTATTGCACGATAGCTTATGGTACGAGGTTTTCTGGGTTGGGGTAACGGGTAAGGCACGTGTGCATTTGTAATTGTCTCACTACAGTTGCGCATGTTTCTGGTTCCAGTTCTAATGGTATTGCTGTCAATGAGACGTCAAGACCTACCTACCAGCTAAACTTTTAGTAACTTCATAAAAATTATTTGCAACAGTTTAGAGTAAAGTATGCTCATGTTACAAAAGAAGTAACTTCTTGTTGTTTACTTGCTCGTCTAGTCTAGGCCATCTTGCGTTGGTGCCATGTCTGTCAAGGTGTCAGATGCTTAATAAATTCTGCCTGTTGTTATGCACGGCCCCGTTGTGTACCACCGGTCGAAATAATGCCTGTGAAGGAGGCCACGGGCGAGTTTGGTAAACTAAGAAACCACAACAGCGAGCAGGAGTGGGACGTCTAAACTGCCATAGCAATGTGCAAAGAACACCAAAAAATGTGTGTCCAGCAAACATCAGGACATTCCTGGATAATTACAACAAATTACAAGCAGACACTGCCTGTAGTGCACAACGGGAGCCAATCAAAATGCATTACGTCGATCCACACACGCGGAGGGGCGCGAAGAGTGGGCTGGGCTGCGAGGAAGGTCGTTGTGGCAGGTCGGCGATCGTCAAGGGGCGAGGTCAGCTGCTAGACCAGGTGCGGTGACGTCCTACCTCGGGGCGACGAGGTCAGAGTGTGAGACAGGGTGAGTTCTTTACTATGCTCTCTCTCTCTCTAACCTAATTAACCTTCCTTACCGTCCTTTATTCCGTTGGCCTCATGTCTTAAATTCTATGTAACAATGTTATAACTGCCGGATATGGAAATCAAATACTTATTTACTCTTTCTATACGTCATCTTCTTCTTAGCTTACCCTAAAAAAAAAATACCATCATTCCTTTTCATGTTTTTATTATGAGTGGAGTCAGCTCATAACATTGTGCCATTATCATTATAACGTTAATAAATCATGTTGCTGACTGAAGCTCTTCGTGTAATAATGAAGTTGTTCTAGGATTAAACATACTGTAAAATATACAAAGGTTTACTTTTGATGAAATTAAACTATTAATTCAAGTAAATGTTTTCATCCTTTTGCACATGTAAAAATTGTTTGTGTATAATTGTTTCAAGCTCTAGATTATTGAACTGTCTTATAAACCAGCAATATTTATTTTCAAACAACTTATACAATAATTAAATCTACGTGCGGCATTGTAGACTCAGTCGCATAATTTTATGTGCTTTCAGATTTCATACGTTTTCTTCCATGACTGGCAGGAAATGCAAAATATATACGATATTTTCATTAAAAAAATATTGTTATACTGTTTCGCCTTGACGAATTCTGACACTAATCTCGGGGACTACCCAAGCAGAACAGAAGCTAATCTGCAAGTTGTCAACTGCAGGTGCTAAAGAAAGGCATGTGTATAGCTCTTGCAGTAAAGGCGATGCGTGTATGTCGATGAACCCGAAGACGAGGATACCTTAGATAGCGGTAACTGTCTTTCGTCATAAATCTCGACAGTAATCCCACGGTAACAACTTGAAACCCCTGACGGCTGCAGAACCAACTCCGAGGAGTTTCTTAAGTGATTAATGTAGACCCTCACTTTCTTCCAATTGTTGGCCCGTCAACATCTCATACCAGTAACTGCAAAAGGGGTTATTGTGACGTTTATAGCTACAAAATGTTTCAAAATATATTACTTCGTGATTTTACACGAGATACTCTAGTATCGTAGTGACAATTGCAAGAACTGGACCAATATGTTGACAAAAATGCTTAATTTTCTACACGTGGCCTCCTTTCGTTCAATGTTTTGTACGATACAGCCAGTTAACTTACTGTAACATGCTTTCATTTCTATTGATTTATTTCAATGTATTTGTGTGGCAGCCAACAGAAGGCTAATGATAGGAGAGCATGGAAATATTGTTTTTGGTAAGGAATATAGAAAGTCAGTGATAAGAAGTTGTGCATCCACGATGACAAATCACTTGGAAAAAGTCACTCGCAGTCGGCTGGGATAAAACAGACTACCCGTATACGGTTCAAATATGCTAGATTATTAAAAAAAAAATGTACTGTATAGGGTTTATTAACGCTCCATATGTTATGCCTGAAGGCTTATCAGGGGGCGGCTTACAAACTAACATATTACCTAACTTAAACTAACACCCATGCCTTGCCTGGGATTTGAACCCAGAACTTCTCGCACACCAGACCGGCGGCGCACCAACCGGCTGCGCAACGGAAATATAGCTTTAAAAAAATAAAAAGCTCGGCTGCACAATTAAACATGGTCGATTGTTCTGATATGTAGTTTCGAGAACCGCCTCGTTAGGACCGCGAAACACAGAAAACTTGCTCACTAATAATTTACACGTACGTAAACATATATGCTTCACTTCCACATTCAGGGACCTATAAAAAAATCACCAGAACAAAACAAATCCCGCAATTATTATTAATTACGTGAATCATTCAACACAGTTAATTGCACATAATGTCAGATACATGAGCCTATAGTCAGTTTATTTGAAAATTGTTGTGTCGACATGCTATTGAACCTATCCGAACTCAACGTGCTTCTGTGTTGGACGAATTAAGTTCAATGCTAACTGGCAGAACAGCACTATTATTGCATGTATTTAAACAGATCTTTTGATAAAAAACAATAAATTTCTAACCAATTAGTGTTACATATGCGAAACTTTTATGAAGGGTTTAGTTATTTCCCAAAATTAACATTTGCGTTATCAGCTGAATACCAATGCCATAGACAAACAAATTGATGCTTTTTTTACTCACGTCTAAACATTCCTTTTGTTCTAATGAGAACATAAGAGGAGTTACACGTCTCCTCTGACTTCAATGAAAAAAAATTGAGCTGCTGGAGAATACTTTCGCAGTTACAACTGAGCCAATAAAATTTCACAACCTCAGTGACAAGTAGGATAGCATTCACGGTTGTATGCTTACTCGACCTTCACCTATTGTCCGCTGGGACCTACCCCAGTGAGTAACCAGCTTTGCCCTAGTCCTGCTACTGTGGGATTTCCGCCTTGTTTTCTAGCAGATTTCCTATTGACTCAGCGTTGTCTAGGACATTTCTAAAAATTTGTGATCTAGTTAAGAAATGTAATAGTGTGTGGATTTTTAAGTGTAATTTGCCCTGAAATTTATTCCGGAAATAACACAGTACTTATGTAAACTTAGGTGAATTCCAGTGTGTTTGAATGGACGGTTCTCTCGGAATTAAAGAAGAAGGTCCTCTAATGTTCACTATGCTGGACGTGATCAGTCATTCTCGATTTCCCACATTTAAGGCCGCGGACAGCAGAGCAGAAGCGGCTGGCTTTGTACACACTCGCTTTACAGGAGTGCTATATCTTTTGCGGGTCTTACTAATTTTTTTTTTCTGTGGTACAACTTCGCATGCTCCGAGGGAGTAACGATTACTCGCCAGGAATCACGAAACTTTTGTGGATATGTATATACATATATACATATGCATACATACAAATTCCCGGCNTGCTCCGAGGGAGTAACGATTACTCGCCAGGAATCACGAAACTTTTGTGGATATGTATATACATATATACATATGCCAGTACCCTCCATACAAATTCCCGACCACATCTTAAACTAAACACTTGGCGTTATTATTTCAACATCTCCTGGTTATCAATTAAATGACCTGGTTTACTGGTTCGGTTAGGCAAATAAGTCAATCTTATCACAACAGAGATGGTATTATCCAGTGCAGACAACTAGAACTAATTTAATTTTCAGTGAATTTACTATGCAAATAAAAAACGAAATAATACCGCACAGTTACGGCTATTATTTCATAGAAAAGGTGAAAAACATGGCTTTCAATATGTCGACTACTGGATTTTCTCTTTTTCAGTCTATGTAAACTCCAATCAGAAATCTGACTTTTGAGAGCAGATCAAATGCGTTTCGGCCTTTACGACCGCCATGTTCCAGCAGAGCGTAGCTGCTAAGGGTCGATTTTGAAGTGCGCCGGGACTTTATGAGGAGACCTTTAAGAATTTTTATGGACAAGTTAAGACTTTGCACTGGCAGAGGATAATGCTCTCGGGACACCTGTGTTTCGAGAACGCAGATTTTTTTAAGTATGTTAATTTTTTTACCTGGTAATCACAAGCATTAAAAGCGGAAAGAGTTTTGTATGATCGCAAAAATATTAAGGTCCTGACCTAGTGGGAGGTTTGTATTTTAAAGTGAGTCACAGAATTGATTAACCGTTAGGTAAGTCGCTGGCTGGTACCTCCAATTGCATAGCGCGAGGAAAATTTCTCGGGTTCAACGAATTGTAGTCTAGTCTCCATAGTCCTATTCATATCCTTGCTCGAGCTATATGCCAATTGTCCGCTGTTCCAGTCCCTGGCCAGTCTTACCTCAAAACCAGGTATAGTCCATTCGCGGTAACTTCATCCTTTTCTGATGCCCTGCTATAACTCAACTTTCAGAATATTCCTCAGCCTAATGCAAACGAAGATAAACTGAGTCTGGAGAATTACACCAAAGGAACAACGCACCGCATTCGTGCGCACTCAGTTCAATATTATTTTGCATGAGAACTATTTCTTACGAAGCATTNAAAGGAACAACGCACCGCATTCGTGCGCACTCAGTTCAATATTATTTTGCATGAGAACTATTTCTTACGAAGCATTACAAACATATTTATATTTCCCTGTTTTATTCATATGAATTAAAAATGAAATATTGCAATTTGTACATAGATAAAATAAAAATAAACTTCAATTCAAACAAAAATATGGTTCTTTTATGATCACAAGTAGAAAACAATGTGAAAAATGGAATATTTAGGAAACAGCCAAACACTTCATACATTGGACGATTTTTCAATGGTTTTATTAAAAAAGTGTGAAGAAATCGCGAATAGACTACAGCACGGAATTCGGTCATTTTGTCTTGCCATTTTTATTGACTCAAGGTCGTCTACTCTGTATCTAAGAAACTGTGAACCAGTTGAGGAAGGGAACACATGTTTGAAGTCTAGTTTGTCCTGAAATTTTCCAAAACTTCAGTAATATTGTATCCCCTCTACGCATACGGCACTGAAATGGCGAGCTACAGCTAAGTTTAGTAATCTTCTACCCCAGTTTCTCAAGCACCTGGTTCGTATACTTTCTGATGCAACAGTCTGAAATTGCTTTTCTTAAGCTACATTTGAGGACTAGAAGAATGTTATGTGTGTGATGTTATGAAACCATGTTGTCTGAATTTCACACTCCTGTCGGAGATAAACGTATGCCAATCAGGTTTAGTAGTTTCGTAAAAAAAAAACGCTATTTTCAGACACACTTTCACACCGTTTAGCCGCTAGGTAGGTGGCACATCACGTTGAAACAGCGAACATTGCTTCTAACGTGCAACATTTGACTGAAAACAAGTGTAAACACTCCACTGGAATCACTGAAATCTCATCAGCTATTACAGTGACCGCAGTAGCGGTGATATCTTGTTATTTCAGTTAATTACACATCACCAGGCATTCATCACAGTGAAAATTTCTTTATGTTTGAATGATTCTTGCAGCAAGAGTAATTAAATGAATTTTTTCGGCATATGTTTGAAATTATCGTGGCTTCTCATTTGACAGCTAATAATCAACTCACTGATTTTTTTAAATATTGGTTATTAGCAGCCCTCATTACCGCTACATATTAGTATTTTGATTTGCTAGCTGCGATGAATGAAAAAAAAAAGGTAATGTGGATTTACTTGAAATACATGCTAAAAACTTTCGTTGAATTGTGTCATAGGCCCTGTGTTTTACAATCAAAAATTTACTTTTGCAAAACGAATAATTTCGTGTAAATTGTAAGTACAGACGGGAGCTTTTTAATGTGCAGAAGCGTTGACATTTGGTGCACCGTCAACGTGCATTTCCTTGTGATGATTCTGTTTCACCCACTACATGTAACAACTGGATACAATGTATCGGGCTGTGGTTGTGTCGAAACTGTCGTATGTTTAGCGTGAACACGTCTGCTCTGACGGGTAACATTACTCTCGAGATATGGGAATGAAATGAAAGTAAGGAAAAGGATACTTGACGTTCGTTACTTTGTGACGGTTGTCACATCACTGTGATTTCCTGCACGTCACGTTACCATCATCGCTACGTCTAACGAATATTGACTGAAGGTGAGTTATACCACTTACTCGTCTTCTACGCATGTACCCAACACTGACTACTCCAAAGGAACACATCTGTCAAAGTCACAGGGTCAACAGCGATGAACGTGTTTGTTTGCATCTTAATTTTCAAAAGACAAGCACTGTTATATTAATAAAATAATTTCACCAATTCTCATTTAATCTAATGGTTTACTTATCAATGGTGACATCACTAAACAGTGACTTTGTATGAGAAACTGTAATAAATTGTTTTGAACGTAATAATAATGGTTTATTCAAAATGAACTAAACGTTGATGCTAATCTCATGTCGGGATTTCAAAACCAGTAATATTAATTTCGTACCTGACTATTAATACAATTAAATAATTTATTGTTTTCTTAGTTTTGTAGTAGGTCATGAATTAATCTTTACGTTCCACCCACAATTGTAAGTTTAGTTCATTAATTTAAATATGAAAGTATGGGGGTTTTGAAGTCAAAATAAACTTGATAATAACTCACTTCCTTGTTCACAAGAGCTGTCGGCAGCAAACGTCCTCGGAAACTGGAACTTTGGTCTGGTGCGCATTCCACAATTCGTCTCGATCGCAGGACTAAACACTTGTATCAAACAATTGATCCCGAATTTCAGATCCTATTCAATAGAAAATATCCAGCTAAAATCTCAAAAATAAATTTACATAGTCACTGCATAACTGAAGTAAATATTTGTCAGCATAAAAATATAAGTTCTGACGTATTACTTTTCTGTAATTAAATCTTTATTTTTATCACTCAGTTATTTATTGCTGTACAACGTTGTCAAGCTTCCATAGCACACAAATCTTGGATGTTGAAAATATTTTTTTTCCATAAAACCAATTATTTTTCTTTTATTTCTCTTATTACTAGCGTCGCAAGTAGGACGTTGTACTACTTTGAAGCATTTAACTAATGTCATCAAAATTTCTGTACATTAAATACACTACAATAGTTTACAGCGATTGCATATTTTTCAACCCAGGTTACAGTCTAATTCGGATAAAATTCGACTTGGACGGAACTGTATAACAGGAAGAAGTAAATATGAAGTCGGACTGAAAAAAAAAATGTAAAGAGCTTTATATTTTGAGGACAGTTCAAACTTCAGAACGAACAAATCACTTAATGCTGAGCTTTGACTGAAACTTCTACGTTTTGACTAAAACTTCAGTGTTTTAAATTCTGACAAACTTAACTTATTTTTCGCATTAAGACTTATTCTCTCAAATACTCAAACTTATTTTCTCAAAATATTTTAACTGTTCCTTACATCTAAATCATTACGTGTTATATTATTACTATTACTATGGTGGCCGCTGCACATTTCATGCTTTGATTTAAATCCATTAGGGCGATCAGTGTAAATGTTTGCTCTGGATTTTACGCTCCTGACAACCTTGGTGACTGGGCTGGATCATTTTCCACTTAACGTATTTTTCTTTCTGTCCCGACCGTGTCAAGGGTATGCCTGAACCGAGATTCCGAATTCTACAGCAAGTTCAATCCCTACTGAAATGTCACCCAAAACGGGGCGTGTTTCTCTCGGTGAGCGAGTGCGTGTTTTACCATATTCTCGGATGTCGTTGGGTGGACAGGCAGATAATCATTCAGAGCGGCCACCACCTGAGTAACACTTCCAGGATGAGAAAACACTTTAAATTGTCGGAAGGACGAAGGCGGAGTGAATTCTCCCGCAGGGGGGATGCGTGTATGGTAATAGAATCCTGCCGGCAGGTGTCGCATAAACATTTCTCCCGCCGCGCGCAGGTTTGCAGCGAAATNGGGGGGGGGGACGAATCTCGTGTTCCGGGCCATTCCATTATGCGCGACAACGCCTACATCACACTTACCAGACGTGAGATGTTTCTCCAACTTCTCCGCCGGATCTGTAGCACGCCTCGTCAGCATTTATGCATATCAGATGCGCGCGGCTTCTTCCACGGTTTTCCGTAGAAAGCCGGCGCAGGGTACACCCCGCCAAAGTAGTCACGTTCATCATTCCGATCCCACGTGGTAGACAAGCGCACAGAAACGAAATGGCGTGACGGTGCCTTTAACTCTCTCAGACCCACTTTAGTTTACTGTTTCAGGTGTTTGCAAACAAAAAATTTTATGACGCGTGCTGTATTTAAGTTGACACAACACTTGCTTCTCAGTCACAGCCAATGAACAGTAGGTTTAAATCTGACTACAGTTATGTGAACCCACTCGTACGTAATGCACACAGTTGTGTACACTGGCTTTGAATGGGTTAAATATGAGCGTACCCATTCTCTGATTGGCTGCTCAAGGTCCTGGAAGCGAGCCCTACGTCCGAGTGGCTACCGCGTGCTACCAAACGTTTCCTATTGGCTGGGCTGCCGGGGCTGGCAAGAAAGTTACCAGGCGTTGATTGGCGAACGGCGCGGCGTCGCGACATGTTGGTGGCAAGTGACGCTGTATTGTTGGCGTGTGCGTTTGGAGTTCGAGAAGTAAGCGGCTCTTTCACCTCTGCCCAATTAAGAAAGAATCGCTATTAAAGGATCGCAGTTCACTCTGAGAAAATAAGCAAGCGTGTATATAAGACCTTCTGAAGCCGTTTCCCAGTTGGCAGACATATACATTATTACATTGCGACATGACCGGAACCAGTGTACTAAAACGATGACGTGTTCGGATATTTTTATTTTACATGTAGAATGTATAAAATTTACAAAGTACCAAATTGCCATTACATTTAATTTTTTTTAACTTGTGACGAATTAAACTGTAGAAATGGGTACACAATATGTAAGAAAGTTTATTTATTTTAATGTATGTAATTGTATAAATATATCCGTAACGTGGACAAAACATCATCTACAAAATTTTTGTATAAATTAATATTTTTTTGTGTAAACATATTTAATGAAAGTGGCAAGGTACTATGTTATGAAAACTGCGTGTCTTCTCGATATTTAGTACCCTACACCATCATTGCGAGGTCTCCCCTGCGCGGCCACACCTACCGCGCGCCTCCGAGGACGGGGCTGACAACACCCGGTAAGAGCCACTTGTTGAAGAAGTAACTGCACGCTGGTTCCAGTGTCGTTGACTGCAGAGGCGACGAGACATCTGACGCGCGCGTGCCCGGCGCACGTTAAGCACGTACAAGCAACCGACGTGAATCGAAGCGGATCGTACACAGGGCTGTCTGTCTCGCCGGAACAGTTCTGCCGAGAGACGTATCGGTACAACGTAGGCATGTTTCTTGCACGAATTTCACTGAGCGGCTATTTGGTAGGAGTGTTTCAGGGTTTTCTTTGCATACAATTGCTAGGATGAAGGAGACACAGACTGGGGGGGGGGGATCCATATATACCATAAAATAAAATGTCAGAATAGCGCATTTTCTCACGTTGATACAAAAATCAGTTACTCCCGCAAGAAACACTTCTAATTTATTTGTATATGAGACGCACCATTATGTCTTGTGATCAATGTCCAGTCATGCAACCATATTTCATTTCTCAATTGCATCGGTCATTGAACAGCAGGTTGTGTAAGAAAGCTGAAACAAGGAACCGTAAAAATAAATATAATGTCATCTAAATTAAACATTTTGATTTTCGAGACGAAATCTATGTTTGCGTGCACCTACTGGCGTTCAGTTTTGTTTAAGCAACCACTTTTAATATGTCAGGGTTTAATAGGACCACAAACCGATTTGATTATCACCTTTCCCGATCTCCGCCTAGTACTTCATTTATGGGAGATACGGACAATGTAATAGTGAAATATGAATGCCTCCGCAAACTGTAACAATGAACAATATAGTAGATTTCGTGATTAGTATCGAACGTCTGCCAAGAAGGTTGCTTACCGACGTGATGAATTATTTACGATTCAGGTATAACTAGCAAATTTAAAACCATGTCAAAGATCGGCGTCAATATAACGACCGCTAGAGGATTGGAAACTAGTGTTCAATGCACCAAGAGAGTGGACAACGTCGAAATGAAGACCAGAGAAGCTGAAATCAATAATTCTTCATAAAGAACGACGAAAAAGGTTGCAGATTATACAACTCATTTTTTTGCAAACCTTACCTACACGCTATCGCCAAAGCCAATTTTTCGTCAGATATTTTAGGTGTGAATAGGCCTCAAAAATGCTGATTTTCACAGGGTCGCCCAAGGTGTGTTGTATAAGAACGGAAGATTTTTGAGTTCTGTTTCAAATTTACCAGTTCTTATTAAGGACTGGTTTTTTCTTCTTAGTTATATTATCAATAATTACTTGACATATTATCTGTAAATGGTGTTGTTGTTTTTACCATAGTAATATTACCTTTCGAGTAGTAACTTCTATATTCTAATTAGTTCTGATTGTCGATCTGATAAACAAATATACTTATGAGGAAAAAACAAATAGTCCATTCACGGTTACTTCTAACTTTTCTGAAGCCCTGCTTAATTTCTACATCCAGAATATTCCTCCAACTCATGCAGTCAAAGCTTAAATACGTCTAGGAAAATACAACAAAGAGACAACGCACCGCATTCGTACGCACTGAGTGTAATAATATTTTGCGTAATAACTATTTCTTACTAGGCATTACCAACAAACACACATTCACCCCATTTTTATTAACCTTAATTATAAATGAAGTATTATAATTTANCTGATTGTCGATCTGATAAACAAATATACTTATGAGGAAAAAACAAATAGTCCATTCACGGTTACTTCTAACTTTCTGAAGCCCTGCTTAATTTCTACATCCAGAATATTCCTCCACCTCGTGCAGTCAAAGCTTAAATACGTCTAGAAAAATACAACGAAGAGACAACGCACCGCATTCGTACGCACTGAGTGTAATAATATTTTGCATAATAACTATTTATTACTAGGCATTACCAACAAACACACATTCACCCCATTTTTATTAACCTTAATTATAAATGAAGTATTATAATTTATAGACAAATTATTAGTAACACACGAACATTTAGGAAACAATCAAACACATAGTGTGTTCAAAGGTTTGTTTCAAAAAGTGCAAGAAACCGCGAAAATAAGTAGTTAGAAATAGGGGTTTCTGCATCAACTGGCTGCTGGCTGGATGAAGAGCAGCATATTCAACTGTAATTTCCCATCCACCGGAGCTATAGTCGTCAAATTCATAACAGAGACATCGCCACCGACAAAGAACAGGATGTTAATGCAAGTACGCCTGAAACCCTCGAATAAGCATAGTTGGCTACAATTTCCCACCCACCAAGGCTATAGTCACCAAATTCATAACATAGACATCATTTCTGATGACGAAAAGTACCGCAATGTCAAGTACACCTTAGACCTTCATATAAACATAGTTGGCTGCCATTTCCCACCCAAAGCAGCTATAGTTACCAAATTCATATGAAAGGCATCACCTTCAATGACAAACAGGGTGGCAGGGATAAGTAAGGTTTAAGCCCTTTTATAAGCATAGTTGTCCAACATTTCCCACCCACCAAAGCTAAGACCACAAAATTCATATCACAAACATCACTTCCGACTGCAATCTAGGAAATAACGACAAGTAGGCCTTAAGCCCTGTTATAAGCATAGTTGATAAGCATTTCCAAACCTTTGAAATTCGGGAACATGTAACAACCGTCCACGCATGTAAAGAAAATAAAGGTATACATACAGGTGGGTCACAAAGTTACCATTGCAAATAGGAATGTAGGGTCTGAAATGGCACACACATATGCATCGGCCTGAGCGCATTCGACAATCACCCACCGCCGCCCTTGTCCTCTGCTACTGCACGTGTCTACCAACTCAGATCCCCCTCAGCGACAGATAGCCTCCCTTCACCCACCGACATACAGGCTGTATATATACATGTGAATATATATATATATATATATATATATATATATATAAANTAACATATAAAAAACAACTATGAGTAAAAAAATCAAGATATATACAAATGTGCTGCGTGCATGATGTACATAGTCGAGGGTAACGGTAAAATACACATCTACTAATACAAACCAACAACATCAGTTCAACACAATGGCCGGCAGCCCCAGTCATCGTTAGCATGGGTAACCCTTAACAAGTAGCCATATATTGAGAAAATAAAGCGGGTATACAATTGCACCGATAACAAGACATATGTAGCCGCAGGTTACATTAAAACACGTACGCGTTAATATAAATAAACTCCGTCAGCCTAGTGCGAGGGTAGGGGAAACCGAGTTTAAAATATATGAAAACGTCCTGCACGTGAAAAATCAGTGACGTAACCAACAATAAAGGACTGGCATATACGTAAGTACATCACGAGCATGATGTCATATTGAGTCACTATATATATATATATATATATATATATATATATATATAATATTCCGATGGAACCACAGCTCATAATAGTGATATCAGTGTTGCTATAATGCCAACATGAGAAAAAACGAATGATCACGAGGGCCAACCCCAAAAATGAGTATAATGCGTCAAGTACTATACACATTACGCGACTTGTAAATACTGAGTTCCTTTGCTTGACACAAACTAACATGCATTTAAACCATTAGTCGCCCAAGAAAGACGTCACTACTTCGCGCAGATGCAAACAGATATAAAAACAATAAATACAAAAGCAAATAGTTATAAGTAATTCAACAACCAGAGTATATTGTGCGAGTATTAGGCACTGTACGTTATGTCAGGAGAAAAAAATTACCATTGTGAAGTGCGGGAACGATAAGACGATAAGAGGTCAATGCTGCTACACACTGTTGCAATGGAAAATGTAATGGAAAACAGTTATAAGCACTTACCATCCAGCGCAATCACATATTACACAATCGTTATTTGCTGTACGCTGTGTTATAGGATGCTAGACAAGTTAAGGCCGTCCTGGTGAGTACAATAGAATAGCAAACGACTTCCTTACGAGCCATCACTAGCAGCAGAAAACAACGTAATTTCGCGGGAAAATATATGCGTATTACGTGCACGCTTGATAATATCCTGCGACCTGATGGAATTGAATATCTGAACTTACCAGTCACAATGCTAAAAGACGAGGGGGGAGAGAGCGATCTGTCGCCTCTGGCATCAGACGAGAAACTGTGCCGTACCGCCGCCGCTCATCATCACTGCAGCAAGCTCCTCAGCGCGAGGGTAGTACAACCCCTGGGGAGGGCTCTTGTCCACGCAGTTGTCTCTCATTTGAATTGCGGCGGAAAAGAGAGGCTAACACCCTCCCTCCCGTCACACCCATAAAACTGTCATTCTTAAGCCATGCTCGCTTAGATCTTAGAGAAAGCCTAGTCTCTCCGGCAAGCTCTGGTTCCCATTAACTTTTAACCACCCTCCGACTCTGTCTGCACAGAGGTCGTGTGAGGAGGTAGCAATGAGGCTGCTACCTAGTATTGTCCCTTTTGATTCGGTATTTTGAAAAATGCAGGTTTTGTCATATACTGGATGAGAATTTATTGAAATCCCTGGCCAGTCTTTTATTGTATGAAAGCTGATTCTAAACATGAATAATCGCGTGAATTTATTCGCGTTAGGTCTAGGTCAATACGTTTCCCTTAGTGAAATGAGATGGTAATGAATGCGATCATGAGGTGTTACTTATATATATTTGGTAGTTTTTTGATCATAGTTTTGTATTTTCCAATCATTTCTCAATCCCTGAGGCTCTGTAAGGTACGTCGAGTCCTAAGACAGGTTGGAAACGTACGTTGGCAGCATTTTTGTTAATTGCTGTTAATGGTAACAGTAATTTAAATAAAATAAAATAGGAGGAGATATTTCTCAAAAACTATAATTCTAAACTTCGAGAGCATCACGTATGAAAGGAGATAGTGCTGCCATCTCTGGGCGGAGAGATCAAGTCCCCGCCCCCGGCGTAGAGATCGGCCAATCAGGTCAGGCCCCGCTAGTTCCTTACGCTTTGTGTGTTAACAGAGTAGAAATTAGGCATTTAAAAATGGTTGGTTGATTTAAAATATGTAGAGAGATCTTAGATTTGTATGAAGAAATGTATTAGCTATGTTGTTTATAAGTTCTATTTGATGGGGAAGCGCCTCGGGGGCTCTAAATTTCGACCGTAACAGACGTTGTCTAGAGGCAGACTGAGATGCGCGGCGCGAGAGCGAATATATATATTTTTGAACCTACCCTATTGCTAAGTGTTAAGTGTACATCCGAGGTAGGGACGGGAGTTTAGTGCGTCTCAGGGCTAGGCCCCATACGCCTACAGGAGAGGGAATTACATTCAAGGAGGCGTGCATCGCGGAAGAGAGGGATTAAAGCAGCCATGGCCGCAATTTGGGTCATGAACTACATTCCTAAGTGTTCCTATAGCTGAGGCTATATCTAAAAAGGGGGAGGGGAAAACCGGTATAGGCACCGTAAAAACCCATTCCGACAGAAAAGAAGTTCAAAACTTATTCATGCATTAATAATAAAGCCACAGGAGACAGCAGGTGTGGATTCCATGCTTCTTAATGTGGAGTTGAAAATCTAGAAGAGAAAGGGGCGGGGCTGTGGGCTCAAGCGCCTTTGAGGTTGATCTGCTGTCAATATGTCTGTGCAGGCGTACCAGCAAAATAATATTGACAGCAGCTATTGAATGTCAAATTTCATATCCTATCTTCTAGAACTAATCTTTGATATTTTCAGTTCTCTCTGTTGCGTTTATAAGAAAATATCATTAATTTATTTTTAATGATCATGAATATTATTGTTAAAGAGTTATTTCTGTGTGTTTATCTAAAAAAAATTAATAAATAATAAATTTAAAGAAAACATTTATTAACGCAAAACCACAAGTCATGTCTTTTTATTTATAGACAATTAAATCTTCCTCTGAGCCTATTATATTCGTTTTTATCATAGAAATAACGAAGTAAGTCTTGTATTTATCTTTTTATTTATATTCTCTCTTTTGTGACGTTTACGGTCACCCAGAATGATTATTTATTAGCGCTTCCTATTTTGCTTTGCTCAGCATATTTGATTCCGTACATCGCTTCATTTTATATATATTTTGTGCCGGGTCCTTTGGTAACCGTTTCTCTGCTATACTGTGTCATAGCACAAATAATATATTGAACATTCAACTTTCAAGTTCTGTAATTTCAGAATAATTACCAAGTTAGCAGCAGCTAAGGATTGAACATTTACAAAAAATATGACATATAACTTTCTAAACGCCGAAGGTTCATAATGCAAAAAATATAAATTAAAATACCCATACAAATAGATTAAATTGCTCTCTCAGAAGTACTGCGTAGCTCAAAAGTACAATAAATATTTAACTGGCAATCAAGCCAAGTAGTGTAAAACATCTTAAAAATATCAAAAAGTAACTCTGTTAACTAGAAACACTTCAAACACTCATACAAAAGATTAAATTGCTACGCAATTGCTTATTCAAAAGAATTACGTTACTTTAAAATAAACAATATATATTTAATTGAAAAAAACGAGCAGAGTAATATTAAAACGTTTCCAAAATACAAATAGTTACATTGATGACTAGATAAATTCAAGGTATTTAGTGGAGCAATTTGACTAAAGGAGGGCAGCGTTTCAGGACCAGTAAGACCTCCTTTGCGAGAAAATACAAGTTAATATTTGAAGTAAAATATTACGTTAAAATAGTGAATCGAAGGAGACAGTCCGTAGACCCCAACCACAGCTCCATCGAATAAATAATCAACGACGTCAATTAGAACACTTCAAACGACTACGCCCATCGTGTAAGTCGCGGTAGCACAGTAGCGACAATCAAACTTTAAGTTAGTCATTGGTCAGAAGATAAAAAACTATACAATACACGTTAAAGCAACTGGGACTATACAGAGAAGCACGAAATTAGTTAGGCCGAAACTACAATTTAGGCAGGCGTCCAAAACCACAATTTAGAAAAAATCTAACTCCATGCAAAACCCAAGACAAACACAATACTACGCGACGCAATTATTTAAAAAACACTAAACAGATCCACAAACGTAAAGCTGCAAACACGACTCACCGTTTTACAAACTCCTGCATAATCAGCCGCTCACGCAACAATATTATTTAAACGGCGTCTCATAGCGCCCTCGTCCAAAGACGGGTAAACGAAAAATTCTAGCTCAATAATAAAATTCAAATTAGCTCTAGCAGGTTTCAACCTGACGATCTTCTTCACAGACGTAGAATAAGGCGTAGAACGAACGCTGCCGCCGCTGTTTCTCATCATTGCCGAAGATCAGAGCGGGGATAGTTCAGGCCCCGTGAGGGGCCCTTGACCACCCAACGGTTATGTCATTTGAATACAGTGGGTTAGTAAAGGCTAGCCCTTTCTGCCCACTGCACCATAACAATGCGTTGTTGCGGAAGTTGCCCACCGCAGCTGCAACAAGGAGCCCGCGGTAGGGATGGGAGTTAAGTGCGTCTCAGGGCTAAGCCCCATACGCCTACAAGGAAGGGAGTATTATGCAAGGAGACATGCATCACGGCAAAGAGGGATTGGGCTGCCATGGCCTGCTTTTGGCCATGGCAACCTCCCTAAGTGTAATTATAGCTAAACTATATTTAGAAGAGAAAGGGAAAAACCGGCATAGTCACCGTAAATACCCTTTCGACAGGAAAGAATTAAAAAAAAAATTGTTTCATGCATTATCATGTTTAACAGAAAATGCTACAGGAGACAGAGGACAGGAACCCGCCGAGTTATGTTCATGACAATCCTTTAATTAATAACTAGTCAGTATATATTTCAGTTAAATAATATGAACCNCCCCAGCAAGCCCGGTACCCATAGGGTTCCCCTCCCCCCTCTTCCAGGCTGCTGTAAAGCCGCTGCCTATGTAAATCAGTTCTACTTTTGCCGGAATCCAGAAAAAAAAGCAGGTTAGGTTAAAACCTGGACAAGGATTTTAGGTCCCCGGTCAGGTTTGGTATGTTAAAAGCGGTTTCTAACGACAAATAAAAATACCGTGAGTCTAAGAAGGCGAGGTCTGGTTGAGTGTGGCCAAGCATGAAATGGCAGTGAGGGTGGAAAAAATGTTCATGACAATCCTTTAATTAATAACTAGTCAGTATATATTTCAGTTAAATAATATGAACCAAGTGGTGTATATAATTAGTCATTTCAGAAATCAGTCGGCGCGTTTATGAATGCTGAGATCTCTGGAATGAACTCTGCACAAGGCGTGCAACAACTTATATAAACTAGCCTTTTAATTAAAAAAAAAAATATGCAGACGTACAAGGAGAGGTAATCAAGGGAGGGAAATGAGGGGAGCCGAGTCGGCCAAGGAGCAGGCCGCCTTACAGAGGAGCGAATCCAAAAACGATGCGCGTGGCGGCGCCACTGTCCCAATGCCACATTGTTTATAATTTTTTTTTTGTGGTTTATGTTGTTTGTGCCAAGGACTCGAGACATTTCTGTGTTTGTTGGAAGTCGACGTTATATTTTATTATTTTCTTATATTTTGGTCGTACATGGGCAAAATTGACATGGACATATTAATCAAGAGAAAGAGAGAACTTTATAAGGATCTGCCGTATTCTACGTATGATTTCACTATTAATTAAACTGAACATTTTTTAAAGTCGACCGATTTGAGAAATTTTTTATAACGATATCGATTTAATAAGTGTGAGAAGCATAGTTGGCAAAACGTATACGTCGCGAACGTTTTACATGTAGGTGCAAAATATAATTTTTGGTACTGGGAGAAAATAACTTATTTTCATTTTGGCATACCCCGTGCCTATGAGACAAATAGGACATCCGGTTTGTGGAAACTGCATGCCACAGCACGGTCACGACAGTACAGCATGGCTGTCACCATAATCAATTCGGCCGTCATCCAGAGATGGAATGAAAGAGCAAGAGAGCCTGGCCGCCTTGCTCCATGCTCAACGTTCCGTTATCTACCTGCAGTCCCATGTAAAATAATCAGAGCCAGGAAGAACACTTTCATATCACTGTCTTCGGTGGGAAAACCGCTTAAGATATACCTTTGGAAAGTTCATTAATAGAGTTCGTTTTAAGCAAATAATTTATGTAACGCAGAACTGAAGACAAGTTGTAGCAGTTACAGTGAGATCTAAGTTTCGCAGCTCAAATAGAAACTGGAGTTTGGAATTTATATGAGCGATGGGAGAATGAGCATAAATGTGGTTAATAAAAGGTAAAATTCGAATAAAATGGTTGAAGTTAAAGAAACAAAGAGTTTTAGCTCGATGTAACAACAGTGAACCATGCGCGAGGAATGACAGAATAAATATGAAGGTTGAAATCTGGAACAGTTTTGAAACTTACAGAGTTCTTTGTCGCAGTGGATGTAGGACATCATATGCCTGAAAATATTGTAGCTGATGGCTCCTCCAATTCTATAACGGACTCGAGCGTAATGCATTTTTGACTGCCACTGGTGATAACACTTGGGCACATAATAAAGCACCTTCCGAAAGCCGAGGATTGTTGATCCCACACGAGCTAACCCGAAGCATGCGATAGACTCTAAGAAATACTTCTGAACTACCGGTGACGCTTAACAGCTGATTTCTTTAGCACCGATGGGGGTGAAGTGAGATGAATACGGCGCAGCGACGGAATGAAATATCAAGGGAAAAGGAGTTCCCCGAGAAAACCAACGGACCAACGGCAACTTCCGCCACGTGTCCAACATTTGAAAATACAGTTTCGACCATTGCACCACGAAGATCCATTACATTATATTAAAACCTAAAAAGCATTGTTTTGTTCTTGCAAAAATTTTCTGTTTACAAACATTTTAATCAGTTGCAAAATAATATTTACTCTCTATTTGTAGGTAGCTTATAACTGGCATATCAGCATTGAAAAGCAATATCTTTGTAATGCAGCCACTGTAATGTGAACAGCTATAAGCCGCTTCTTTGAAGAATCTCCTCGCGATTCCGCGCAGTGCACGCTAATGACGTGATACGAATTTCAGATTAGAAGGCTACGGGTAGGCTGACTCTACAGTCACGTTTTTATCATTGAGTTTGGTCGTTGACTGCAGAGAAACCCGACTACAGGAATATTCCATACTAGCGCCAGAATATTCTGTTTACTTATTACAATTCTGATTGTTGTGGGAACAACCCACATATTGTTGAAGTTGTTCTGTTGGGGGTGCCATCCATTTTGTAGTTAGAAACGCAGCGCTCTGCTGTGGTAACCATATGCACAGTGTCAAATACGATCACAGACCGGAATACAATAACCAGTTCTGTTGCCTTGACTGCCTGCGTTTACAATATTGAGATAATACCTACAAACCATCAGAGGACTGTCCCTATTTCAATAGTCCAGATGGTTTCTACAACCATTATTTTATTTCAGTGTAAAGTGTCAACTGCATTTGGAGGGTACCATTTACCGTAATTTTTTTTAAAATCATAGTCCACAGCTGTTCAATAGAGGTTAGCATCCCAAAATGCTGTAGCATTTTCTACAGACCTTCACACGTTGATTTAAGAATTCGTTTAACGAAGCTTTCCCTCGCGAGGTAGGAAAATGGCAGTGATCGAAACGAATTCCCGGTTGCCTAAACAATGCAATGGAATCGTGTTCTAGATAGTCAATAATTTTAATATATTTGTGTAAAAATAAATTTACTCATTATAAATAACACTTAACATTAATTTACGTAGTAATTGGAATATAAGAGAATACTACTTACTTCGAAATTAGATAAATATGTTTTTGGGATCCCTTAATTTGGCTAAGAACTTAATTTTGAGCTGACTATAAACAGATAAATAAGTATTTCTTTACGGTTTTCATCTTATATTAGGAATTTCAGCAAAATATTTTGTTTGTGTTGTAAATAACTTGGTAGTTGCATGAAATTAGCTGTTAGAATTTTTATGTGTTCTTTTATTTATTTACATTATTTAATTAATTATAACTATTTGCAAGTGCTTCACGCCTATTGTCGCTAAATGAGACAGGCCACTTTCTTCTAAACCGAGAAATAAAACATTTAAATCTAAACATTTTGTATAATAAATGAAGATGAAAAAGGAAAACGCAAATTATCTGCTGGGGTTTTTCAGGTCAATCAAGGAAAGATCGTTGGACCAAAGTGCGGGATAACCACCAGAAAACGCAGAATCAAAACATGAAGTGGCCAGGGAGCCAGAAACCGTTTCTATCTCCGCTACTGGGCTGACTTGCACGTTTGCTGTGGAGGTTTCGAGAGCTTCAATTAAAAGAATTTGCATCTTTCAGACGTCAGACGCTCTTTTGCCACTGAATCTTAGTCAGGGAGTGACATCCAACAAAGGCCTTCATTCGTCACGTTTAGATTATTTTTCGTCTCCAAGTCCTCCCAGGATACATAAGCTTACGGGCTGAAAATCACAAACTATTTTTAAACGTACGCCTGCCAGTTTAGCACTGACTGAGTATGGTCGGCTGCCAAACTATGCTGTTTGTTAAGGAATCCCTCTCACAAATAACCTAGATGTTGTAAACGTTTACTGTGTTCGAGAGAAAGTCAGTGAGAGAGGAATATACTTATTATATAACTTCTAAACTATCCATTATTCAAGAAAAAAAATTCTGTTGCACGCGATATTTTTTTATTNTTCTAAACTATCCATTATTCAAGAAAAAAAATTCTGTTGCACGCGATATTTTTTTATTGGCTTTTCCTAGAATATAGTTTATTGTGATACATTTGTTACCAGCTAGACCTTCCATAATCATTTCATTTGTAACCAATTCCCCCATTCTCCTTCGTCTTTCTTTTGAACTACAGATAAGTCAGACCTATTTTTTTCTTCTACACATGTCCCCAACATAGATAGAGGGGCCGCTGTGACGTAGTGGTTAGATTAGTTGCCTGTCACCTAGACAAAAAGGGTTCGATTCCCGCTGGTGTTGCTCCCGGATTTTCGCATGTAGGATTCGTGCCGGACGACGCCCCTGGTCAGCAGGTTTTCTCGGTGATATCCCGTCTCCCCCACCCTTGCATTCCTTGTCTGCTCCATCCTCATTTTGCTTCACCCTCAACGGCTCTCACGATATCGTTGTTAAGACCTACCAAATCCCTCCATCCCCCCACCTCCCTAAATAGACTCGCCCATAGCTGGTACTACTGTCAAAGTCACATAGTCAACACTGATGAAAGTGTTTGTTTACATTTAAATTTTCAACAGACCTACTCTTACACAAGAACAGATATAACTCTTTAACTTACTTTTATTGGTCATAGTTGCATTAGTACTAAATTATAGGAAGCAAACAAACATCTCAAAGCATATGCTAACATAACAGTGTTCAAACCTCAAATCCAATCCACGTTTTTTTANAGGAAGCAAACAAACATCTCAAAGCATATGCTAACATAACAGTGTTCAAACCTCAAATCCAATCCACGTTTTTTTATAGCGATTTTGGCAGAAAAGTAAAATAATGTTTGATTCCTGAGAGTGGCTACAGCGTGGCGGGTATGCNTTTTTTTATAGCGATTTTGGCAGAAAAGTAAAATAATGTTTGATTCCTGAGAGTGGCTACAGCGTGGCGGGTATGCGCACTTTACCCCATTTTCCGGCAACGTTTTTACCCACGGGAGAGTTCGTTGCACACGGGAAACTAGTTCAGGCAGCAATAAAATATGTGAGACCTCTTCCCATCGATGCCCAGCTCGGGATAGTGTCTGGTGAAAGCGGATGGCGTGAATGTTACAGGCACAGCAGAGGGGCAGGTGAGGCATGGGAGAATGCTGTTCGCGGTAAAGCGAGCACTTTTTAAATCAACTTTTAAAAAATGTCACTGCCCTACCTGCATATATTTTAATGTATTGCGCCTAGTAAAGTTGGTAACGACATAGGGAAAGTAGTTCCTTGTCTTAGCTTTGAATGAAAAGTGTTCGTAAACATTTTTTGATATTGAAATTATTTATTTTGCTTTCTGTTTTTCCTAATACTTTTAAATGTTAGAATTAGCAAATTTGAAAAAAAAAAATACGTTTCAAATAATTTTACAGTTTTACGTGACCGACGCATGAATAAAGTGATCAGGCCCATGGCTNAAAAAAAAAATACGTTTCAAATAATTTTACAGTTTTACGTGACCGACGCATGAATAAAGTGATCAGGCCCATGGCAATGTTATATTTACATATGGTGGGAATATACTACGTAATCCGAGAAATAGACCGTAAGCAGGTGTTTCAAAAGTGCTAAGGTTTCCTACACCCAAAAAAAAAAAAGAAAACGTTCTTCTGACTGACTACGTTAACGTCTTTCTACACACGCCTGTTATCATTAAACTGAATAAAAAATAACTGCAGATTATACATTCACCATAAACAGTTTTACTGAATAGTTACTTAGGGCATGTCCTTTTAGGATTGCTGTTATTATTTTTATAGGTCTGTTAGCGTAGAGGATTATTCTATGGAATTATATTACAATAGTCTTCATGGACACATCTCAGAAATGCCAAACATTTCAGATGTAAAATATAAAACAAAAGCATGATATCCGTTATTACATTCCTTGCCGTTACACACCGAACGGGGAAGTGCACTAACTAGTTGTGAACTTTTATTCTCGTAGTCGCATAACAACGCGGGGTTTCAATTAACCGTCGTCTGGAGATGCTTCTGTCCTGACCTGTAACCTAACCGCCTGGGTCATGAAAGAAACGTAACCGCAAGTGGTGACCGCGTCAGCGCCCGGCGCGGCGGGTCGAGCGCGCCTCAAGGCAACGCTTTTTAACCAACTACTCTAAAACTAAGTGTTATATGAGCCCGCGGTAGGGACGGGAGTTGAGTGCGTCTGAGGGCTAAGCCCCATACGCCTACAAGGAAGGGAGTATCATGCAAGGAGACATGCATCACGGCAAAGAGGGATTGGGCTGCCATGGCCTGCTTTTGGCCATGACAACCTCCCTAAGTGTACTTATAACTAAACTATATTTAGAAGAGAAAGGGAGAAACTGGCACAGTCACCGTAAAAACCCTTCCGACAGGAAAGAATAAAAAAAATATTTCATGCATTATCATGTTTAACAGAAAAAGCTACAGGAGACAGAGGATAGGAATCATGCTCTTTATTATGATAGGAAAAATTGCTAGAAGAGAGGGGGCGGGTAACTTTCCTTCATTTGGCGCTGGGTTTAACCAGAGTAACACTTGCGCATCGCTCTGGTGGGGGGAGAGCGCAATTTGGCAGGTACCCCCCCCCCCTNCTTACTTGCACGTCCCGATTAAAAACATCGCTGCAGCTTCGTGACATGAACGCATAGATCGCTTTAAAATTATTTCATTAGTATGCATTGTCTCAGTCAGAGTCTTCGTGGTCACAGAAGTATGACCACTTTAGTCTGTTCGTGGTTTCTTCGCACTTTTTGAGTCAAACTTTTGAAATAAACTCCTTGTATGACGTACTTGGTTGTTTCCTAAATATGTAATGTATCAAAAGCATTTTATACTTCTGTTAACATAAAAATACTTTATCTGTCATCAAATTTAAGTTTTACTCATATTTTACCCATAAATTATATTATTTCATTAATAATTAATATGAATAAAAACAGGTAGAAAAAAGTTGTGTTGGCAATGCACAGTGAGAAATAGTTCTTATGCAAAATATTATCACACTGATTGCGCACGAATGTGTGTGCGTTGTCCCTCTGGTGTAATTTGCTGGACTTTGCATGAGGCGGAGGAATATCCTGAAAGTAGGACTTTAACAGTGCTTTAGAAAAGTCGGAAGTAACCATGAATGGACTATACCAACTAATTAGTATCGCCTTTATGTGTAACAAAAATACCTTCGGTAAGCATTTCTTAGTGTAAATTATACTGTAGTTTTGGAAACGGTAATGCAATATGTAAATTATTTTGTTCAATACTGTTAAAAAGTTTTTAAAAAAAATTGCTTGGAAAGCAGTAATATTCTAGCTACTAAATAGATAAATACAGTGAATAAAAATAGTTTTATTATGTCTGTGTTAGCTTTTTTTATTTTTTTGAGTCTGTCTGTCAGGAAATGAAAATTGACACAAAATCAGTTGGAATTTCTCATTTCGGACTAGTTATTTTTGTTATCAAACATGCCTGTCTCTTTTTTTTTTGTTCGTTGATTTTACAGAAATGCACTGACTATACCATTGTCACAATCTAAGTCGATTAAACACGTTCGATAATATGCATGCGACTAACATTTGACCAATATAAATCGTTTATTTAAGCTGTGAGGTGCAGAGAGCAGACGGCAACATTTTTTTTTATCCTCTAGGGGTACACGAACTTTGAGCACGGGAAACGTTAATTTGTAGTCACCTCGGCCCCGTACAAAATGCATCGCGTTTGTTAATTGGCATAATTGCTACAGGCACGACATCCGGTTGAGATAGATTAGGCGCGGCGTCGCGCGTAATGAGTCAGCGAAACGAGAAGATGTGAATTTACCTCAGGTGATATTGTTTTGTTCAGGCTTGAATTCCCCCCCCATTACACGACACTTGCTTGTGTCTCCATTAATTACCGGGCGAAAAAAAAACACACAAACGAAATTACGTGACAAACTCTTTTTATTTGTTTTCAGCAGTTTTATCGCGTTCACAAGCGTACATTTCACTACATCGCGGAAAAAAAAACCATTTTTTTTCAGACAGATGAAATGCTTCAGTACTACGTACGATAAGCGTATTATGTTAATCAAATCGTTTCACGCTTTCACGTGATCCTCATTCATTCTGATAAACTTCTTTCCACTGATTCGTTGCAAATAAATATGTGCAATATTGTTTTAGAATTATATTCTAACATGTTTACCAATTAAGTTATAATGGGAGAAACCAGAAATAATCATATGCACGTGAGAAGAACTTGTATACTTTTCAAAATACATCTTTAGATTCATAAAAGTCATCTACAGTTACTAGGTCGTCTAAATTATATTCTCATACACTCTAAATCTGAATCAGTGAGAATTTCACTGTTTAAATCAGTTAACAGCACCTGATTTTTTCAACAGTTACTTAAATCAATTTAAATGATGAATTAACAATAAATGCCCCTTTTCCTTTACTTAATGATTTAGTGACATTTTCCACAGATTCTCCGTTTTTCAGTGATTTTTTTTTACTGATCGCTCAGTTACACAGGGTGTATCAAATAAAATAACTACACATAAACAAACAACACCTATAATAATATGTTAAATGTGAGTTTCTCCTCGTTTAATACCATTGCACGAGGCAACATGAACATTTAGTTTAACATTTCTGTTTTTACGACTTTAATTTCGTTTTCACCTTACCATTTGAAGGTTTAAACTGCGCAAATTTGAAGTGAATGTATTTATACGTATTATTTCTTTAAACAATCCTTATGTTACCAGTTGAACAACTAAAAACGAAAAGGAAAGGATATGCAATTTAAATTTACATATTCCGATAAAGAAATATATTACGTATGTTTTCCATCATTACTATCAACTTTAGCTTGGTAGCTCGAATGGTAAGGTAATGAATGGCCTAGGAGCACGATACTGTGGGTATAAATCTTGGACGCCAAAATTGTACTTTTACTTTTATTTTTAAATTACGTTTAATTTCACTATATAAACAGTGACTATAGCGAATATGTTTTTTTTTCGTAATGATTTGACTAAATTCAATGAAAATAATATTAAAGTCTCCACACGCAGTTGGCTGTCACTTATTCAATCAGTGAAATAGTTTTTCTGAAACAACCAGTTGTTTTACACTGATTATAAGTGGAGCCAATTCCACTGATTTTAGTGGTTGAATTTCACTGCAAACCAGTGATTTTCCACTGATTTGAATTTACAGTACCGTGCAGTACGTAAAATACATTATGTATGGGTTTTGTATAATTATGTTTATTTTGTATTATTATTGTGTTTTGTATGTATTATTTATGTATACATTATATATATATATATATATATATATATGAATATTTATCTGTGTATGTGTGAAGTCTTCTGGTATGTCACCAAAGAAGATTTTTACAAAGTTCAGTGTAATCACCAAGGTAATCGCATACACTAGTTTCGCATAACTTCATTTCGTATATTTTCAGGTACAGAAATTTAGATATGTCGATTTCATTTAGTTGAATGGCACCAAAATAATATATGGAAAGCGTAATGTATCTTTAAATATATATATATTTCCGAGTCATTAGACATGTATTTTATTTTCTTAATACAAGTGGGCTTGAAGAAGTTCAAATATTTAAACTATAAGAGTATTTCAACACATTGCAGTGCAAATGAAAGTTTTTTTTATGAAACCTCACCTAATTGCTATATTTACAACGATACCAGACTGACATGTATATCAAAGAGAAACAATGTTTTTAATCCAACACACTNGTTTTTAATCCAATACACTATCACTCTTATTAAAGTTTAAGTGTGCTGTAAAATAAAAAGTTTTTGTGGCGTATACCTGTCAGTTTCTGTTTTCACTGTAAATATAGCTATTACGTAATGTTATCCACATAATATATTTTCTTCCTAATTTGTATTTAAATTCGTAATGTTACTTGTTTTACCTTACGCAGTTAATAATAAACCCTACACATATTTGTTGAATGATTAGGTGCAGTTGAGGTCGTGTACAATTTGTTATACTTTAAGTTTTCTGAATATTCACGTGACTTTGTTAAAAGTATTAAATGATGACGTTTCAAATCATGGAATCGTCGTCATATGAGTTCGACCCACAAGCTATACACTGGAATGAATAATTAACTTATTTTTATATAAATGACAATATTTTGTGGTCATAATTAATGTTTCAAATTATTATGGCCAGGATACGAATTAACCTTCTTGCTGGGGGAAACTATCCAACTTCTAATAATGTTCACAACATTCAGAATTAATTTTTATTGGTTAGTTTTTTTATACCAAACATAATCAATTTCTGCGTCGTCATTAGGGACACTTATTCTGTAACAGCAGCAGTTACCATACATAGAGAAAATATATCTTTTTAATACCTTTAGAGTTACTAAAAAAAAAGAACAACTTTCAGAAATGTTGATTAACGTGGTATTGTCAGCTGCAAGTGGACAGATACTCTAGTTTTAAATAATGTGAGTTATGAATTTACAGTTCTGCAATTGTAGCTAAATACGCCACGTTTAGGTCCTTTTTTTACTTTGCACGCAGCAAAGGCATTTACTTTGGTACCTTATGTGTAGCGGCGATAGGACCAATGTAAAGTGCGTCTTCACGTAGTCCTAGGAANTTCTTAAAATAGTATGCTACCGGGTAGACAAGCGTATTGAAAGCCACACTCTACATTATTTCTGTTAATTTTCTAAATTCGAAAATGTTTGCTGTAGACATGCACTGAAGAGCCAAAAAAAACTGGTACACCTGCCTAATATCGTGTAGGGCCCCGCCCCCCTCCTCGAGCTAGCAGAAGTGCCGCAAGACGACGTGGCATGGACTCAACTAATGTCTGAAGGTATGCAGGAGGCAATTCATACCATGAATCCTGCAGGGCAGTCCACAAATACAATCTGCGCCAATTTGAGAAAGGGTTGCACGTCTGCCATGTTTAATGATTCTCGTTAGTCGTCGTTTGTTCCGTTCTTTCACGATATTTTTCCGGCCGCAGCGATGTCGAATATGTGATGTTTTTACCGGATTCCCGATATTCACGGTACACTCGTGAAATGGTCGTACGCGAACATCCAAATGTTATCGCTACCTCGGAGATGTTATGTCCCACCTCTCGTGCGCCGACTATAACACCACGTTCAAACTCACTTAAATCTTGATAACCTGCCTCTGTAGCAGCAGTAACCGATCTAGCTGCCGACCGCATCGCGTTACTCTGATTGTTTCCATACATCTGTTATTTGCATACTCACGCTTATACCAGTTTTTTTTTGGCTCTTTAGCGGATAAATTAACGTGGGCCTATACCATGCTGCAAATACAGAAATGTTGAACATCGTTAGTACAGAAAATTCGGAACTTCAGTATGCGTTTGGCAATTTCCTGAAGAAATGTAGTAATTATGACATGGACGAATCGAAAATATTTTCCATTTGTGCCCCCTCAATATACGTGTACACTGACGAGGTAAATTATTGAACAATTTCTTACCGCGTATTTTTTCAGGGAGCTTTGGATGTATGAGTTAGACACTAGCAGATCTATATTAAAAGGACTATCAAAACTTTCTGTATGACACAGCATAAATATTATCTTTCCGAATGGCGTAATTTCACCACCTGTTTATTTTCTAATTGATAACCGCCGAGAAAAAATGTCAGGCCACTTTTAAAGGCGAATAGAGATGTAATAATAGTGACAACAGTTGTTACGTTCTTCTAAAAATATATCTCTCAAATTCATGTGCCCTATACATTCATTTTTATAAATCCAAAGTCTAAACTGCAGGAAGAGAATGAAATCTATGAATATTTCACCTTAAACTATTGAGAATTTTTTCATCTTTTGCTTATCTCGTTTTGCTTAAACTAAAATATTTGAGGACCCACCAATTGTACATCTGTTTTTACGCTCCCAAGAAAAAATTGGAATACCGTTTATAATTTCAGCTATAGTCTAACAGCAGTATATTCACACGTTTTGAATAAAACCTTTAAAAAATCACCCCATTTATGACGTGTTTTGTTGTTTCCTAAATATATCATGTGTCACGTGTGTCGTATACTTTTGTTATCATCAAAGTGTCTAATTTTTCATTAAATTAAGATTTTACTTATATTTTATGTACAAATTGTAATATTTCATTTATAACTAATATCAACAAAACGGAATTAAGAGATTTGGGCGGCTCTGAACATCGAGGTCTTGAGAGCCGATGAGGGCGAAGCAAATTGAGTATGGAGTTTGACATAGAGGAAATGAGAAGTATCGAGGTAGGGCTATGTTCGGGTGATTACAAAGAACCTTGAAGGTCATCTTACACACAAATATCAGAACCGCTCTCATCATAATACAATGATATTATATTATTTTATGTATTATGATAGTACGCAGTTCACGTGTAAATGTGCAATCGTTGTATTTCAGATAAAATGTTACATCTAATTTATAAGTAGTTTTTTTTTTTTCGGAAAGTCTTAAAAAAAATTTAGTATGGGTATATTCAAGATTATTTTTAAAATAGGCTTACTCCCAGTGGGCCAACTTTCCGCATCGTAGAAACACGGAACATGTTTAAGATCTGTAGACACCGGCTGTGCATCCTGTACCGCGTGTGATCGTACGGGCCCACTGGGTTGTTTCCTCATAAATATGTGCGCGTTGTTATATGCACATGATGATTCAGGATAAATAAGTAATCTTAGGGGAAAATAGTTATGTTATAAGAAAAATTACGATGATCGCAGAGGCCTTTTCCTAAAAGCGGATTTCCCACCAGGGTGAACCGGGTT
>NQII01002365.1:204029-301052 GCA_002778355.1 Clitarchus hookeri
ATTTTTGCACGTTGGAATTGTGCCGGACGATGTCGCTGGTCGGCAGGTTTTCTCGAGTATATCTCTTTTCCCCTGCCCTTGCATTCCGGCGCTGCTTCATACTCACTTCACCTCACCCTCACCGGCTCTCAAGACCTCGATGTTTAGAGCTGGCCACATCTCTTCACTGTACTCGTAAAAGCGGGCACTCACTTGCGCACCTGCTCTCGCGCTGTGCGATTCGCCTAGTGAATGCCTGGTCGCGAGCAGGCGCCGAGCGCGTACGNTACCAGTTCGGTCTGGTTCGGAGCGTCCATTGCGATTCGTTGGATGAGCTGCTGAAGAATGCTCCTGGTTGTTAAGTTTATACGAAGAAAACCTTGTCGTATGGAATGATCACGACATATTTTATTACAGTAAAACAGAAACTATGCGTGGGTGAATAACCGAGAAGCAGTTTGAATGTTCAGCATCAGACACGCAGAAGGAAACGATCTTCTGCTGGTGCTGCTTGTAAAAGTTTTCGAAGTTCTGTAAGTGACAAGATTAACAAGAATTGAAATATTTTAGACGACATTCACCTGAAATTTTGAAAATGTCCTTTGCTCGATAGCTTTTTACAGAGCTGTATTTTACCGCCTAGAATACAGCCGCCTTACCCACATTTCCCTGTCCATACTTTTCCTATTTTAAGATGATGCACAAAACACAAAGAAAGAGCACCTGCTGACGCTATCGAATACATTTTCGAGGCTGAGTTTCAGTAGTCTACTTGTCGTTCTTGCGCAAAATCGATGGAAACGAGGCGAACACCAGCGAACGGCCCGGATTCTCGCAATTTTCGGACGTTATCAATTGTTCGCCCGCGTTCCGAGTGTTCGGAACGCATTGTCCTTTCGAAGGAAAATGCTCGATTGAACACCCGCGTTAACGATTACCGAGATACAGAAATTGATATTTATTAGAAATTTTTTGTGGCCAGAGCTGGCAGCGCAGGAATGCAAAGGTGAGGGAAACGGGAGTTCTACCACATTTCTGTATGTAGGAACCGTGCCGCACGATGTCGCTGGTCGGTGGGTTTTCTTGTGGATCTCCCGTTTCCACCGCCCTTGCATTCCGGCGCTGCTCCATACTCACCTCGTTTCACCCTCATCAGTGATCAAAACCTTGNTATTCCGGCGCTGCTCCATACTCACCTCGTTTCACCCTCATCAGTGATCAAAACCTTGATGTTAAGAGCGGCCCAAATCTCTTCACCCACTTAATATGAATGTGTGTGTGTGTGTGTGTACTAAGAGTAAACACAATATTTGTGTGCATGGTTGTGTAGGTAAAGGGGCCCCATGTTCGGGAGCGAATCATGCTGTTGTGCCATATCTGAGCGCACTGTGTTCAGAATTATTTGCCGTAGTTTGTAGTATCTCATCTTGCGTATAGATTGTATTCCGCTCTGCTGGTATCGTTGATGCAAGGCCAGTCACACCAGACTCCAGAGCATACGATANGTATGTAGGAACCGTGCCGCACGATGTCGCTGGTCGGTGGGTTTTCTTGTGGATCTCCCGTTTCCACCGCCCTTGCATTCCGGCGCTGCTCCATACTCACCTCGTTTCACCCTCATCAGTGATCAAAACCTTGATGTTAAGAGCGGCCCAAATCTCTTCACTCACTTAATATGAATGTGTGTGTGTGTGTGTGTGTGTGTACTTAGAGTAAACACAATATTTGTGTGCATGGTTGTGTAGGTAAAGGGGCCCCATGTTCGGGAGCGAATCATGCTGTTGTGCCATATCTGAGTGCACTGTGTTCAGAATTATTTGCCGTAGTTTGTAGTATCTCATCCTGCGTATAGATTGTATTCCGCTCTGCTGGTATCGTTGATGCAAGGCCAGTCACACCAGACTCCAGAGCATACGATANTGCGTATAGATTGTATTCCGCTCTGCTGGTATCGTTGATGCAAGGCCAGTCACACCAGACTCCAGAGCATACGATAATAAAGATGGCGGGTCTTGAATTTACAAGGTATTGCCTTGCTTATAGAGTGTTCGCGGTGATTTGAGCACATTTGAAATAATAAACATCTGAAAAATGACACTGCCCCTATCTGCATATATTTTAACGAGCAAACGGATTGGTATGTGTCCAGTAATGTTGGTACCGACGGAGGTAGTCCCATGTCTTAACGTTGAACTAAAATTGATAGGTAAGCATCGGTGAATACTGAAATTATCTATTTTGCTTTCTGTGTTTTAATGCATGTAATTGTAATAATCGGCAAATTAGTTAAATATTTACTTTTCTAATGGTTTCACAATTTCACTTGACCCACACATGAATAAAGTGGTCAGGCCAGTTGCAATGTTAATTTTACGTATGTTGGAAGAATACACATTGTGCATACAAATAGGTCTTAAGCAGGGCTTTCAAAAGTGTTTAAGTTTTCTGCAAACATCCATTATCGGCATGTGAAGTTATCTTGTGAAGTTTCGGCAAAGAATTGATTCATTGCACGGCAAGGTCGCTAGGCAGCCAGTGAAATTCTGATTTTCTTGGGCACGTGTATCACGAATTTCGTTTCCGAAGAATTCGCACAATATGATTTTTAGCATTTCAACCATCATTGTTAGACAACATCTCATTCCACACTTTCTTTTACGTCCAATAAAAAGTGATACTTTTAGCGTTTAGAGTTAGGATTTGTGACGCTTCGTAACTTGTATTTTCAGGCTCGTTTCAAATAAAATATATTAATTTACTGGGACCGGGCACAATCGACATTAACATTCACCGAGAGAAACGTTTGTTCCAGTCAACAAGATATTTGCTTGTAAATTTCCACAGATATTATTTATACTTTGGGGTTACCAAAATTTAAAAGTAGCAAAGTTAATTTTTTTCATGTAATAAAATAGGTACACTCTTGAATAAACAAATCTCTATGTTGGGTTAAAAACCTTAGACTGTCAACAAAATATTTAGTTGAATAGCTGTGTATATTTGCTTGNACAAATCTCTATGTTGGGTTAAAAACCTTAGACTGTCAACAAAATATTTAGTTGAATAGCTGTGTATATTTGCTTGGCCATTCATTTGATCGCCTATGGTCGAAAATACAGCTCGAGAGTTTGTTTGTAAATTTTATGACAGTTAAGATGGAAACAGTTTTTTTTAGGGCGTTTATTGATACTTAATAATGGTATAAAAATCCCAATAAAACAAGTTGAATACAGAACTAAAAANTTTTTTTAGGGCGTTTATTGATACTTAATAATGGTATAAAAATCCCAATAAAACAAGTTGAATACAGAACTAAAAAGTAAAGCTGTAAAACTCTAAATATTTATTCACGAACGTTATCCAGTATTTAACCTGTTTGTATTGAAAAACATTCTGATTTCGTTAGTAGTCACTCCAGTGGAAGTTTCTAGGACACAGCGCTAAGGCGAAAATGATCCAAGTTTAAATCTTGGCGCTTTCATTTTTCTTTTGTATAAAAACTGAAGCTGTCTAATGTACCTACAGGCAAACAAATCTTCAGTTGCACCAACCAAAACTTACAGTTTAGGGTAACCATATAAGGGCAGCAAAAAATATATTTGTGAAAAGCATCTTGAATATCATTTTTTGGGGAAAATATCTCTCTTAATAATTACTTTTAAGGGAAAAGTGATAAATATATTTTCGTCTTATATTTTTTCAAGGTATAACTTTTCGAAGTTTTCAGTGTTGTTCAAAAACACCGGTAAAGTTTCAACAATAAACACGAATACTACCTAACACAATCACAGTGGCCTTGCTACAATTTATGTAATACTTATAATGTTTGTTTTTTACATTGTCAGTGTCGAGAAAATTACAGTTGGAAAAACATGTTTGCATGTTTTAGTAAAAAAAAAGGTGTTTTCTGTACAACTGAGAATTTGTTTAATACATATTCAATGTCACTTTAGTTTTTGCTGGTAACGTCACGTAAATACATTACAAAACTTCCGTGTTTATCATGTCCTAGAAATAAAAAAAGTATAATAACTACCCAGGAAATAAAAAAATAATAGGTGTACATATTTTCTCTTTTTTTAAAAAATTTCTCTCGCTGGGAAACGAAGTACAACATTTGGGGCTTCTGTTTGGTTGAACACTGACACATAGAAAACTTAACAGATAATTAAACCAACTTAAACTCTTGTCGTTATTAATACTATGATCAAAAAAGTGTGTATCACTATGCGCGAATGTAGCTTGTAATGATAGAGCCACGAGTATTTCGCGAATTCATTCGGGGGCGTGGTAGACTCCAAACACTTGTTCTTTTATCCTACTGTTGTGATTGGACGACAGTTANCGCGAATTCATTCGGGGGCGTGGTAGACTCCAAACACTTGTTCTTTTATCCTACTGTTGTGATTGGACGACAGTTCTTTAGACACGCCCCGTTTAACTGTGAGCCAGTAATAAGCAGGAAGCAGTAGGGTGAGTGAGTGTTTAACAGTCTTGTACAGAGGCCTCACTTGATCAAAGCAACCAATAAGCAAACGATAATATCTCGAGTGTATAGAGGGCTGTCCAACCTAGTTTGCTGCGAACTCAATCCGCGAAATACTCGGGGATTTACGTATTTATTTGTACGTTGTTACTTTTTTTAAATCGTGCGTATGTTACTGTTTTATATTTGTAANTTGTTACTTTTTTTAAATCGTGCGTATGTTACTGTTTTATATTTGTAAAATTCTTGTGACAGCTGTACACGGGCCCATACTTTCCGAATATTTTCCCCTGAGCCTCAAATAATCTTTAATAAAAATACTTTATTCGTAAAAATAAATACAGAAAACAATCAAAGAGTTTATATAAATTTTAAAGTGAGTTAAAAGTCACCGGCGATTTATTTCATAACATGTTAGTTAGTGAACATCTAAACAAAATAATACCAAATAGCTGACATTGTTACCTTTTTTTGTCTGAAACTATGACCTATGATACAGGTTCAAGGATACTGTTTTTCTCGCTAGGTTTCAGTGAGCATGCAGTATAACTAATTCTTTCATTGACCAAAAACACGTATAGTTATTATTTAGGCGTTGTTTCGTATCATAAAAAGAGTAACCATATCATTATGAAAATTCTGAATTAGACAATTCTCAAGGCGAACATCGAATAACAATCTAACCTCAGCCTTTCACAAACAATGCTCCCAGTAATTATTACGTCTTATAAAATTAAATCGTCAAGATATGGCATGGAAGAGAGAGAGTGTGTGTGTGTGTGAGAGAGAGAAAACACCTTGGCTAAAGAGAACCGACAGCTTCGGAGATGTGGGCAATAAAGCTCGCAATTACCAGAGCCAATCCAATTAAGGCAGTACAAACAGGTACAAACACATGTTCCGAATGATATTTATTTCCCTTGTTCCTCCGAGCTGATCAACACGTGGACACGTTGAAAGACTCACACTTCGCAGGTGGCTTTAATTGAATTACGTTCGCATCTGCGCGGTGTGAGAATGAACTGCAAATGACACCTCCCGGTTCATGCACCAAGACTATCTGGCCTTAATCTCTACCCCGCACACCCCGNAGATTAAATTCTCACACTCGTGGCAATAAAGGCCATCCCTCGTATGACGCTGTCTGCCGCCTCGTTACAAAAGCGAGGCGCAGTTTTCAAAATTTCGACATGTGACTAAACGTTAAACATTGCGATTTGCATTTACCAATTACGTGTTTATATCTTGAAGCTCATTTCAAACCCAATTTGGTCCTGTATTACGAACACAGAATGAAAATAAGTTTACGGACTCACGCGATATAATTAGGGGCAGGTGTTTTTCGCGAAAGTATTTATGGTCATGCTAGACTTCAATATCCTACGTCCACAACCACAACTCCTTCTGGTTATTGACTGCGTGTCTACGTGAGAAGACATGTTCTTATTTGGCTGGGCCAATCCTAATAAAGTACTCCGATACGATACTGAACGNGCGTGTCTACGTGAGAAGACATGTTCTTATTTGGCTGGGCCAATCCTAATAAAGTACTCCGATACGATACTGAACGTGCATGATTCGTGGACAGACACTTGAGGCACGACACATTAAAAATCATCCAATCACGAAAGTGCATATGAACAAAGGTGTTTCGGAGTACAACTGGTCTTGAAATATTTTCGCGAAAAACACCCTTCCCTAGATATGCTGCTTCAACTTATCACTGCACGGATACAAAAATTTGTATAAGTGCAGCTTATTGCGAGCCGTCGATATTATTAGTGTCTGTCGAAAATGGCGAGGTTGACAATAGAAAATGTTTAAGCGAAACTGAAAGAACAATGGACACAAAAAATTAGAACTTTCACTTTATAAATAAAAGTGTTTCTTCTTGGTTACTATTTGTAGTTCGAGTTTAACGTTTCGCTGGGTTACAAAAAAAATGTGAAATCGAATTTTATAAGCATTTAACATATTTAGTAACCGAAATATATAAGTAAAATTTCAAGTTCATTTTATTATTAAAAGTAGTAAAATAATGTAGGCCTACACCTAAATTAAACTACTCATAATTTTCAAAACTTTATTTTAATAAAAAATATAAATAAAAATTTTCATCCAACTTGTTTAAAAACAGCAGTCATGATCACAATAGATGCGTTAGGTTATTCTCAAATATGGCAAAATATAAAAGGTTAATGAAGACATTTCTTGTCTTACTTAGCTAGTAGGGATAGGTACACTCCATAAGGCAAATTATTCTTTCAATTGGTCTATTATACTAAACGGTTCGTTTCATGTCTGAAAGAACTTTGCAAAAATAAAATTTATTAGAAATAAAACACACGTACCACTTCACAAGGCTAAGTGAAAACTGCTTCGCCGTAAAAATACAGACGTACACGAATAATTCTCAAGAAATTAGCGCACAAAATGAGGGAAGGCAACATTCTAGACTCTATATTTTTTTTTCCTTCTGTGGTGTATAATGACATTTTAATGCACATATAATTGTCTTCTGTTTCGCTGATCGTATCATGCGACCACCAAGATTTAATAACCACCATAATAACGCGGTTTGTTAGGAAAAATTAGAGGAAACAATTTAAACGCAGCCGACTTTGTAGTCCCGCATTTAACAAGTGCTCATCCTGTACCAGTGCAGTGCACCCAAAAAGTGACATGCTAAAATTTACCTGTTGACGTAAAAAATGTCCATAGTTAGTTTGTGTGGAAAATTGTTCCTCCACTCCATGGTAGTAGGGAATAAGAATTTCGGGTACAGGGAAGGAAGCTGCAGATACAACTAATAATCTGCAATGTCAAGTTTCGTTGACAAGTTACTTAAATTAAAATTAAAAAATTCCAAAAGAAATTTGTTATAAATTCTAAAAATGTCATAAATATTTTTAAGAAAATTACTTTAAAAATAATTTATACAATCACATTAAGAAATAACTTTGCATTTAGTCCTAGTTCGAACTCAGGAATACGTACTTATCCCAAAAGGAATTTTTAGAGAAATATTACAAAACTTTTATTGTTATTTAATGAATTAAAAATGTGGTTTCTTCAATAATTTTACCTCAATTCTCTATTTTTCGTTGTCAATGCAAAAACTTGGCTCTAATTCGAATATCTTCGTCACTCTCTACCATTACTCTCAATCTTATTATACAACCGTTATCCTCAGTCCAACACCATATTCTTACAACCAGCCCTCTACGAGGTAATGGTATTTAACGCATTTGGGAAAATGCAGCNAATGGTATTTAACGCATTTGGGAAAATGCAGCATATTTCGTAGCATCCACGCAAGCAAACGTGAAGTCTCACAATCGTGTTATTACAAGTGAGTCCGGGTGAAAACTATTTTAAGCATGGGATGTGTCACATAAGTACACGTTTTCATTTAGCTTAAAACATATGTGTTCTTATTTATGCATAGAGTCCCTGCGCACTTTTGCCCGTTAATACTTTATCACATTTGCTGCCAAGTGCAGTTACGCACTTTGCGTACCTGCACACACACTACGACCCAACCTATTTGTGTATAAGGGTAACAAGTTATTGTGTAGCGGAGGCCCCATTATAATAGAGTAGGATAGCTTATAATGACCACGTGATACGCAATGTATTAAGTCCTGTTATAACAGACTAAAAAAGGCATTTTAAAACAACATCGCTGATAACCTGTGAACGTGTTTTGCCATAAAATCGCCTGTATCTTCTAAAATTTTGTTTTACTGATATTCGAGAAGAAAGTTCTTTGTGCACATTTTTATCCATAATAAAACTTTTATGTATTTCATCAAAGGAAAGCTTGAAAAATAATAACCCAAATTTTTCTATCAGACGGTGCAGATAAAAATCAATGCAAATTACTGTTTTTTTTTTATTTGGCTTTTAATTTTGTGTAGAATTTGCAAAATGAAACATTATACAGAGTTGTTATTGAACACAAGAAATGTTCTCGTTCAGTCTCGCGCCATTTATTTTACGGCAGTAGCATTTAGCAACCTATATCTATAGAAAAATCTATGTTTTAAAACATTAAATTTTCTACAGCCGGAGACACTAAGCAAAACAAGTCTCTAAAACAGTGACTGATGTGGGGTTTTTTTGTTAGCTGTTGAGTGTGTGTAATAACACTGACGTTAACGTTGTTTACACACATACTTCTGTTGCAAGTGAACATATGCTGTATATTTACAAAATGCGATCTTGTTAATTTAAAAAAGAACCCCAATTCCCGGCATACAAATTTTGTACCATGCAGAATACTTTTTTCGTAATACGCAGCGATACGGAATTAGTGTACTTCTATGCCAGATTGTTAATTCGCACTCAAACAATATAAACTTAATTTGCATGTATTTTTTCGTGAATATTATCTAGTCGTTGCCTCTTCATCTGCAAAAAGAGAGACCGACATTTAATCATAGAGTAGACAGATTGTGGTAGATAAAAGTCATTAGCAATTGCCTACACCTTTAAATATATATGCAGGATTAAGAACCAGGAAATATTACTTGTACGTTGCTATTTTTGTTGGAATATTTGGGAGCATTATTCCATGTATTAGGAGGAACTACTGCACTTTTCTTTAAAATACTTTTTAAAAATAATTTTTTTTCTTAACTTTATACATTTATATTTAGAATGTGACATTGTAAACTCAACCACAGTGATAACAATACAATAATTATGCCATCTTCATAATCAGAACTGTAAACGTCGTGCAGTTACAGTTCCTGAGCTTAAATTTTTACAATGCAAGTGTTTCATACTTGTAAGTTGTCGTAATGATTATAACCGTAAAGTTATTCGGAGGTAAGAGTTTATAAGCATCTGATGGAGTCTTATGCGGCTTCAGTGAGTACAATTCAAAACTACACTGAACACCTCGTACGCTCTAAATGACTGATAAATAGATTATGCTTTTTTTTCTTTATCACTACCATTATTTCCTTAAATGGTCCCAGAAACTTTAAAAACGATGAATTCCTGACTATAGTCCAGTCACGATTACTACTAACTTTTCTGAAACCCTGCTAAGTTCTACTTTCCGGTTATTCCTCACCCTTATACAAACAAAACCTAGTCTAGAAAGAGAAAACGTACAGCATTCGTGCGCATTTTAAGGAAATATGGCAATAATTTTAAATCTCTTGAACATGAAAAAATATACACAGGAACACACACACACGTCGTATTACTAAATTACTTCCTCTTCAACCACCCAGCGCATAATTTTGTATGTTCCTTTGCATTCCCTGCAGCCATTCTCACTCAATTATTTATAGTTCAGATTTGTTAAACTATTTTTTTTTTTCAAAATTTTTATTAAGGAATGTAATTGAGGGGCGATTTTCACAGGGAGATATAAGTTCTTCCTTTCTGCAAATAATAGTTGTTCCTGGACAGATTTCATGCAGGTAATCACTTGAAAACTGTGAAGGTAACAGCATGTAATACAATCTATTAGTTGTAAGGGACTTAGCTATGACAATGCATTGCATATATTATGAGCAGACTACCGTTATGAATTTAATGGCGATTGTTTGTATTAAAATTGCGATTTTAATCTGGTTTTACAGAACTGCGCAAGTACACAGGCGTAATTGACTGTATGGACTGCAGAATAAATTATGTAGGGTAGACAACGTATTTTCGTTTTTGTGAATATAATTTGGGATATTTTTTAAACCAGCGAAATAGGTAAATTTGCGTTTTCTACCGTACGTTTAGAATATACTGCCACGTTATTTACGCACACAAACGCTAGTCTAATGTACATGCGCTACGATGACATAAAACAAAATGTAATACTAAATCAGTGAATTGGTCATAAAAATACAGCTACGTGATTCGAAATAGTGTTGAGTGTGTCAGTAGAAAACCAGCAAACCACTTGAACAGAATAAAGGAAAGGAAATGGTAATTTCAGAATGAGGTAAACGGGTAAACGTTTATATGCTGAGATGTAAGTTGCTTTGGCCGGCATTAACGAAAAAGTGCATGTATGTGAAACATACGTAGTGAATGTCTCAAGCAGGGAACTATATGCAGTTAGGAGCTATATAAGGAACTTGCAGTGTGCGCATTCCAGAAAAATGAAATTAAGAACAGAATAGAACTACTTTACATGTTTTTGATGTAGTTAGATTTATTGACAAGGTATTCGAACACTGGAAGCTGTCCTGTACAGCAATAGCTGACATAGTCTGTAGTTTTCAATTTAAAAGTGCCAAATTTCTTGCGAAAAATAAGGGTTATAAACCACAACATCAATAAATAAGGCAATGAAATAACATTTGCGGCAACTTTAAGATATGTAATGTAATTAATATATTGTGAAGAAAAAATATATTTATAACCAAAATTATTAACAAATTTTTAGGAAAATTAAATTAAATTAATATTAAGATTTGTAACTTTAAGATATGCAATGTAATTAATATTATTAACAAGCTTTCAGGAAAATTAAATTAAATTAATATTAAGATCTTTTTTTATTATTTTAATGAAGTTCTATTCACAGGTTTTATAATTTTTAAAACAATTTTTTGCATATCTGTGCATTGGAGGTAAAGGACACTGAATATTTTACAAAACCGAGGTTTTAACATTGTATTATTGCATTTTTCACGCTATTTCAGGGTTGTAAAGCACTAGATACTATAAGAATAATAAGCGATATAGCCGGTAGTATATTAAGTGCCATCATGGTATCAAGGCAAACTGCACTCCTGTACATTTTTATATTTATGACATATCGCCCATTACCTCCGATGCATAAATATGTACTGATTTTGTGATGTATACACGTAATTATTTTGAAAACGGCCAACAATAATTGATTCTAAAACTATACATTATACCAACTATTTCTGTATGTGACGTTTTCGTTAACTCAAATAAACGAGATGGAAATACACGATTTGCAAGAAAAAATTGGCCATAATGAACGATTCACGTGGTTGCAGCGAAGGTTGCCGCACAATACTGTCATAACCCGACATGTGTCACATTTGCGTTTAATGCGGTTTGCTTGCACGGATGTGCCACTAGAATCGTTACTCCATTATTCGTAGCTGCAATACACCAATTAAAGCCATCGTAGCAGTGTGAGCCACAGAGCCATGTTGAGTGAACACGCAGCACGCCCCGACGGCGCACTCGACAAGTCTTCGCCCAGCTGTGTGAGTTTGAGAGAGAGCGCATCGTTGGTCTCCGAGAGGTAAGTTGGATGTTTCGACGCATTGCTCGCCACTTGAACCGTTCTGCCTACACTGTGGGTTGGTGTTGGACGCTGGTTGACCCCGGCCGACCACCAGCAGGAAGGATCGTTTCATCGTACGACATACAGAAAAATATCTAATTTTGTGACAACAGTACAGTATTAATGTTACTACAAGAGTGATTTTGTGTTATCTGTGAACCGTCAGTAACTAATGTTGCTGTTAATGTAATACAGTTTTAAGCTATTAATTTTACTGTAAAATTAAGTGCTTTTGTAACAACCGTATCAAGGCACTCGCCCCTTGTTACCAGGGATATTACAAAAACAAAGTACAGAATTTCATGCACATCGGCTTAGCATTCTTCCCGAGAGGACCAAAAGTATACCATTACACACAAACATATATACGTATATATAAAGAGTGAAGGAAAAAATTTTGGTTTACGTAATGAGATAATGAACGTAGAAAGCACTGTGTGTGTGTGTGTGTGTGTGCGTGCGCGCGTGCGCGCGTAGTTTTCCTAGGGATGCAAAGCAAACAGAGAGAGACAGCACGGATTTTGTTGTCTACTCTGTAATTTTAGTAACAATCATCGTTTTCCTTGGGGAGTTAGAAAGTACTGAAATGTCACTGGGGGTCAATATTAGGTAGGAAACAAATCATAGGAAGTAAGCGGGAAAGCTAAGTGAAAACATGTACAAGGAAACACGTTACGAGACTGCCTCGAATCAGAAAGAAGAGTCCCTTCGCCTCCCACAGTAATCTCTTACGACTATGGAATCCAGTGAAACGACCTACTGCTTGACATGAAATAATTTCAACACGCGTTTCAATGCACGCCATTGAGACTATTGAAGACGTGTGTTGTGCTAAGTGAACAATTTGAAAGAAATGTAGAAACGCACATTTTCAAAGGATTTTTTTCATTTGTTTCTAGCGGGGTTAACGGTACGCACACGAAGGCCAATGAAACATATGCTGCATTTATTCAGATATGATGTGTGTCTTTGAAACCTGGGTTTGCTAATAGTGTTATTTGCACAAAAAAATAAAGTCTATATCCTATTTATTTAATTTCACGGGTAATATTTGGGGGGAAAAAATGGCCGAATTTAGTAACGAATTTATTTGTGTATTTCTCAGGATTTGTCTAAACAAACCACGTATAAAATATTTGTTAATCTTATTGGATAGATATTGTGCAGAACTGTATATATTAAAACGTTTTTAAATATAAATACATTTTTGCATATTTTCAACTTTTCTTAAAATGTATTAACTGTTATTTGGTGATTTCATATATTTCAAGGAGTAACCCACAGTATTAATTTATGTTGTAATTTTTTTCATTTGNAACTGTTATTTGGTGATTTCATATATTTCAAGGAGTAACCCACAGTATTAATTTATGTTGTAATTTTTTTCATTTCTACAACTTAGTGTTTGTTATTATGGCTGCAGCAAAACATAAAAATGTTGTGTTTGACATCAAATTGTTAAAAAAACGTAAAGTGTAAAAATATTTTTATTCGAGGAAAACTTCATCACATAAAATGCGAACNAACTGTTATTTGGTGATTTCATATATTTCAAGGAGTAACCCACAGTATTAATTTATGTTGTAATTTTTTTCATTTGTACAACTTAGTGTTTGTTATTACGGCTGCAGCAAAACATAAAAATGTTGTGTTTTACATCAAATTGTTAAAAAAACGTAAAGTGTAAAAATATTTTTATTCGAGGAAAACTTCATCACATAAAATGCGAACAAGTTTAATGTTTCGTACAAAATAAAATTATTGATTTTTTGGGGTTCGTCACCCTTGAGGCGCCGGGAGCTGCAAGTACACAGCGCTATCGTTATTCAGTCCACAGGTTCCCGGTTTTTATTTCCTGCAGTGTTCGATGGTTTCAAGTCTCNGTACACAGCGCTATCGTTATTCAGTCCACAGGTTCCCGGTTTTTATTTCCTGCAGTGTTCGATGGTTTCAAGTCTCGAGCTCAGCGTCGGGGCTCGTAAAACCACGCGACGATAAACAGAAACGTGAGAACTGCCGTGGCGGACGCACCTACACTCGACACGTATGCCTGTGAAATGGGACGGAAATAATTCTTTAATGAAGTTCGGCGAGAAGTGACTAGTTGATGAGGATCGCCTTCAAAACGACGCGGTAACCATTGGCGAGGGCAGGGGGGGCAGGAGTCTCGCATAGGTGTGACGAAGAACATTTATTTCAGCTGAGTTTCCAGCTCCGCGGGAGTAATTCAGCGTGCGGTAATCACCTGCTAACGGGACCCCGCGATAGATCCCCGAAAAATCTGCAAACTAATGACTGGAAATAACAAGTGAAGCAATTATCTGGTGCTTCGTTGTTTGTCGCCCGACTTTCTCCTCCTCTGGTCGTTCGTGACACTGGAAGTTAAATAACTTTTCNTCTGGTGCTTCGTTGTTTGTCGCCCGACTTTCTCCTCCTCTGGTCGTTCGTGACACTGGAAGTTAAATAACTTTTAATTTTTTTTCACACCTGCGAGACGTGCCAAAATTTTATAGTAGCTGTGAATTCCCCCCTACCATGTAGTCAGATGTACCAGTAGGGGCTTTAAACAAAAAAAAAAAATGTAAACGTTTTAAATTTTGTTGCCAAAGATAATTACTTTAAACAGATATACTTCTTTTTTCCTCTCAGAATCGTACGTTTTAACTCATTCATCTTAGTGTAGACAATTGTGCATATAACGCACGTAAAGGTTTTTTTTGTCCGATGTTGTACTCTGCGACGCTCAATGGCCAATGATCTTTCCTGCGGTGTGCTGATTCGTTAACGTGATTCTAGTGTAGGTTATGGTTGATTTATATTACTATAACCGTACACACAGCCTACAGTTCATTGGCTGTGACAACGAAACAAGTGTTCTGTCGACGTAAGTACAGCACTCGTCATAATATTTCTTATTTGTAACCTCTGTGGCTCTGAAAGGGTTAAAACAGACGTTACCCCAAGGACTTTATCACACGAATGCATATGTTAAGATTTTCGCTGTAATTTTGGTCCGTTTTTTTTCACAATATTTGCTTTGAGTTAAATTTTGAGAGCTATAGAATGTATGAAATGTGTTTATTACCTACGTGACAATTATTATTCTAAGTATTGGCGATTGCATATAAATAAGCTGGATGAAACTTGCAAGCACGGCCTTAACAAGTACTCACTTTACCGTGAATAGCCAAATAAACGCAGCACTACGTCTTCTCTTATGGCTTTTTGTAGCCAATCGAGCAATTCATAAATCCCTGAACAGGATATACTTATGAACATTTTATATGCTTTCTCCGTATGTATAATCAACATTGCTGTGGACGCGATCACAATATAAATTCGTCGTTGAACCAAAATATATATTTTTTTAAATCAGTAAATGTGTTACTAACATCAATTTTTATACTAAGGAGGGTATAAAATTAACTGAAATCAAAAAACATAATTTCGGTGCCCACGAATTTTAATAACACACATATAATACGACGTCAAGATTTCGCACTGATTTTCATGCATTGCTAAGGCTCCCGACACTTTGTCAATATTTTATCCGTCGAACCNGACGTCAAGATTTCGCACTGATTTTCATGCATTGCTAAGGCTCCCGACACTTTGTCAATATTTTATCCGTCGAACCGCGTTCAAAAAATTTGGTTAAATAATTTGGAAGTTTGTGCTGAGAAAAAGGTTTTGTCGAATCAAAATTTGTTTAGCGCAACCAATTTTATTGTTTGTATAGGGGCAATAAATTACTTTGTTGTTGAAACCAAATTAAATTTTTGTTGTTATTTGGTTGCCCCAAACAATAATTTGATTAGCCCAAACAATAGTTTAAATGGTGCAAATAAATATTTTTTTTGGCTTTACGTACATGTTGATGTAAAAGTTCTGCTAAAACCCAGGCCGGGATTCGAAATTAGATTATCTGNTTTTTTTGGCTTTACGTACATGTTGATGTAAAAGTTCTGCTAAAACCCAGGCCGGGATTCGAAATTAGATTATCTGCACCCGAGCCGTGCGCCTTAGAGACCCCACCTATCGCGACTGCTGAGAAACTAGGATGTTTTATAATACAGACAATACAAATACTGGACAACATGCGCAAATAAATATTTCAAGTTTTACAGTCTTACTTTATAGTTTCCTGTTTAACTTTTTATTAGGACGTCTATACAATTGTTTAGCGTCAAAACGTGCACAACCTAAGACTGTAACTACACTAATTGTCACGAAAAATGCAATCAAACTCTCGAACTGAATTTTCGAACGAATACCACGTAATGATGAGTGGTCAAACAAATGAATACACTTCGCTCAACAAAATGTTGTGTTGACAGTCTGATTTATTTAGGTCCAACAAAGAGGCTTTGCTTATTCAAGCGCGTATTTCGTTACATGAACAAAATTAATTTAGTTGCTTTTCAAGTTTTGTTTACTCAACAAAATATTTTATTCAAGTAACTAAATAAATTTGGTAGTATACTAACTGGCTAGAACAACTCTTTCTCTCAATGTGTGACGTCAACGAAACTTCTGGAAAAGTTGAATGGTTCCAGTTTCCATAAAACATTTTGTATACTGGATCTGTTGTAAAATTTCTTGAATGTTTAACTAGTTCAGCCAATCAGAATCATGCACATTAAAATGGTTATTTTCAACCCTAATAAAGTTTAAAATGACTTAAAATAACTAGAAACGTAATAAGGATACGTAGATAGNAAATGGTTATTTTCAACCCTAATAAAGTTTAAAATGACTTAAAATAACTAGAAACGTAATAAGGATACGTAGATAATTCATTGTTGTGATATCTATCAGGACATTAATGCTGTTGTAAGTGCACATTAGACCAAAACAGTGAAAATTCAAATGCAATTATTTTCATAGTGCCGCATATTTTCACTATAATGAACTATAAAATTCACTTTAGAATTTAAAATACATTACTAAGTTCTTTCTTGTAAAGGCCTGCAGGGTAACACAACAGTATTACCCCGCTTTGAAAATAACTTATGTTTAAACAAAAACTGATAAGGTCCATTAAATAAAATTTTTTGACAGTGCCACATACTTATAAACAAACTCAAGAATATTTAACCAAATTTGTTAAACCCCAAAATTGGTTTGCTGTATTTCGACTTGAAATTTTAATATAAAATGTGTTATAAAGAGGCAATTTAACAGCGTTANAAATGGTTATTTTCAACCCTAATAAAGTTTAAAATGACTTAAAATAACTAGAAACGTAATAAGGATACGTAGATAGTTCATTTTTGTGATATCTATCAGGACATTAATGCTGTTGTAAGTGCACGTTAGACCAAAACAGTGAAAATTCAAATGCAATTATTTTCATAGTGCCGCATATTTTCACTATAATGAACTATAAAATTCACTTTAGAATTTAAAATACGTTACTAAGTTCTTTATNAGAATTTAAAATACGTTACTAAGTTCTTTATTGTAAAGGCCTGCAGGGTAACACAACAGTATTACCCCGCTTTGAAAATAACTTATGTTTAAACAAAAACTGATAAGGTCCATTAAATAAAAATTTTTGACAGTGCCACATACTTATAAACAAACTCAAGAATATTTAACCAAATTTGTTTGATGCCAAAATTGGTTTGCTGTATTTCGACTTGAAATTTTAATATAAAATGTGTTATAAAGAGGCAATTTAACAGCGTTANCCAAAATTGGTTTGCTGTATTTCGACTTGAAATTTTAATATAAAATGTGTTATAAAGAGGCAATTTAACAGCGTTACAGCGGCTTAACAACTTTGCTAAGAGTGAACAAGTCAGCGTATCAGATATAAATGTATTTTTTTTTAGGCGCGGCAAGTTTATTTTTCAAAATTTATTTCTAAAACCTTTAGATTCATTGATTTATAGTACAACTATAACCACGCTAATTATTGCAATTTATTTTCGGACTAGCGCGTTTAAATGATATGCTTAAGGTGGCGGTAGACTTGTTTCATTAATATTGTAACGGCTCTAACTTGTCTAATTGATAGCTCTAACAGCCAGAATAGTGTACGCGACGTAGAACGATTGCGATATCTTTGATGCGGCTGTGCTTTGCCTCACACATCTCCCACACGACACGCTACCACCGGCGTAGTCGGCAACAGCAAGCGACATAGCTGCCTCTAAGGGAATGTTTGCAAATTTACGACATTATTTCAGAAAATGTAAAGTCCTGCAACCCCCCCCCCCCTTTATGACCATGGTACGGTTCCTACATATGTTCAGGAAAGGGTAAAATGAGTAGTGAAGTTGCCAACTGTTACCAGCACTTGCATATTTCCAGCCTGATGCATGGCAATATTTCCATACCATAAACAAGTTAATTCCATTGCAGTTCAGGAAGTTCAATGAAACTTTTCTACAGTGCTGTGTAGCAAATTGTTTCAACTCTACTTTTGTTCTGGACCAACTTTATTTCCGGGACGACTAGGGCACCAAAGAAACGACTGAGAAAAACGGCCGTTTGAGCTTCGGTTCGCTCGGCGAAAACACGCNTAACAAGCGAAAACACGCACTTCAAGTGGAAACCCATACCAGCAAAGCACGCCCAAGAAAGAGGCAAGACAATTTTTGAACACGTATCTCCATTCAATGGAAGCACTAGTTATTGACACGAAGACGCATTGGAAATTACTTTGTAGTATTACAAAGAGGCATAACTTTTCAGCGAGATAAACAAGGACAATCAAAGTCAGCACTTCTTATTTCTAAACCGAATTACGGCATGTGCTTACTACACTTATCTTTTATTGACGGTTGTGTGTTTAGCTGTTTGGTAGATAGAAAACTTCATCGGATACTTTTTGAACAGTGATGTTTTGCCACTGAGAAAAAGATTTTTTTAGTTCAAACAAAATTAGTTTACCACGACCAAATCATTTGATTGTATAGGGGCAATGAAATATTTTGTTGTTGAAATCAAATTAATTTGTTGGTTTATTTGTTTGCAACAAACATTTGGCTTGTTTGGTTGAACCAAATCTTTCGTTGCCTCTCCAAATTATTATTTACCCTTACCATATTATTTGTTGCCCCTACCAAACCTTGCGTTGGTATTACCAAATCTATTTTTTTTTTTTTTTTTTTTTTTTTTTTTTTTAATTTTTTNATGTGCACATATTTATTAGGTAGTGTGTTTGCCATTTGTATCGAGCCACGGAATCTGTATTGTAAATCTATTGCTGGATACCTAGCTTAAAATATTACGGTATTATTAACACGATAGTTTTCTGTATGTCCATTCTTATATAATTTAGATGTTTAAAGTTTGAACATGTGGCGATATGAATGCTGCATGTGCAAAACATTTATCTATATTCTAGTACTTACACAGTCACAAATAATTCAGCGGAATATTTTACGGTTATTGTAAATAAATACGCATTTAACTTAGATACAGACCGAGGTAAGAAATCCGAGTCGATGCCTAACATGTAAACCTAAACTACACTACACTTATTTACAAACACTGCAATTGAGTAATAATAATTAGTTAAATTACCTGCAAATACTTAAAGTTAGTGAAATTCCTATATTACAACATTTTCTTGGTCATCTCATCGGCCATTCTCAATAAAACATCGTATATCGATATAGACGTAACATGGACGATTGGTTTTAACGCGCAGCCATCAAATAAGGCGGAAATCAACCAAATTGATTTGCGTCACCAACAAAATCATCGATTGCTGCAAAAAAAATTCCTCGTTAAAAATATATTGCACATAATTAAGTATACTATATTTTTTATGAATTAAACGACATGTTTGATTACACTAAATATTTATTTAAAATGCTAAAACAACGAAATATTTTTTTGGCACAATCAAAATTGTTTTAAATAAATTATTTGACTTTGTTAACAAATATCATCCATTTGGCGGAACATGGATTTGGTTGTACCAACAAAATTTCGTTTAGCTTAAACAAACGCAACGCAAACAAATGCATTCGATATACTGAAAGTTATTTTTCTCAGTGTTGTTTCTTTAGATCGTGCCACAGGAGCGCTACACGTAAAAATACGTTTTTAGATATCCGTCGAACTGCAGTGTGCAGAAAACTCAAAATAGGCTATTTAATAAGTTAACATTTTACTTGAATCACAAGAGAAATTTAATTGTTATTAAAGTTCGGTTTTAAGTTTATCAGATACCTGAGATTCCAGTCACTCAGCAGAATCAAGGCAAAAATATACAAAATCTGTTTGATTTATCATTGAAATGGCACATTTAGAAATTGGGTAGAATTTAGTGGTTTAGCTTATCAGATGGTGAATTGTGGATAATTGCAATAAATAATTACCGCCTTTTTCAATTGTAGTAACAATGTACTCGGTGATAGTTACACTTTACAGCAAATAATAAACTTCAAGCAATACTTTATTTCAAGCTAACTCTTAAATACGTTTCAATAATTTCTCAGGGAGTTTGTGGTTCCTCGTATGAAACGACGTCATCAGAACTTTAAAAACATTCTAAAAGAACCCGTTACCGAATTTGAAGCTCATACGGACTTGTGTGACCTTTATTGGAATTGAATATGAAGGCGAATAAAATGTAAATAATTTGACACTGAAACGCAAAATCATTTTAAAATCTCGTAAAATGGCAGCGTTAATTTAAGACTTTTTTTCTCCCCTTTATGCCAGAAACAATGCAGTCATAGTACATATAGGCTGTTTGCAGTAAAGTGAGCACTTCTNGGAACATGGATTTGGTTGTACCAACAAAATTTCGTTTAGCTTAAACAAACGCAACGCAAACAAATGCATTCGATATACTGAAAGTTATTTTTCTCAGTGTTGTTTCTTTAGATCGTGCCACAGGAGCGCTACACGTAAAAATACGTTTTTAGATATCCGTCGAACTGCAGTGTGCAGAAAACTCAAAATAGGCTATTTAATAAGTTAACATTTTACTTGAATCACAAGAGAAATTTAATTGTTATTAAAGTTCGGTTTTAAGTTTATCAGATACCTGAGATTCCAGTCACTCAGCAGAATCAAGGCAAAAATATACAAAATCTGTTTGATTTATCATTGAAATGGCACATTTAGAAATTGGGTAGAACNAGCAGAATCAAGGCAAAAATATACAAAATCTGTTTGATTTATCATTGAAATGGCACATTTAGAAATTGGGTAGAACTTAGTGGTTTAGCTTATCAGATGGTGAATTGTGGATAATTGCAATAAATAATAACCGCCTTTTTCAATTGTAGTAACAATGTACTAGGTGATAGTTACACTTTACAGCAAATAATAAACTTCAAGCAATACTTTATTTCAAGCTAACTCTTAAATACGTTTCAATAATTTCTCAGGGAGTTTGTGGTACCTCGTATGAAACGACGTCATCAGAACTTTAAAAACATTCTAAAAGAACCCGTTACCGAATTTGAAGCTCATACGGACTTGTGTGACCTTTATTGGAATCGAATATGAAGGCGAATAAAATGTAAATAATTTGACACTGAAACGCAAAATCATTTTAAAATCTCGTAAAATGGCAGCGTTAATTTAAGACTTTTTTTCTCCCCTTTATGCCAGAAACAATGCAGTCATAGTACATATAGGCTGTTTGCAGTAAAGTGAGCACTTCTGAGGCCCGGGTTAATATTTAAGTTCAGCTAGCTTTTGTTCTTTAACAACCTTTTTAAAGAAATATTGCCATGTAAGTAATAAAAGCGTCCATATTCCACCTCACTCGGAAGTTAACGTCTAGGGCTAAAATAAAATATATTTATTGACTATTATCCCAAATGAGAGGTTTTTCAAAAGTGCTCACTTTACCGTGAATAGACTATAGCAGGTCTTCTCCTCTACACTATTAAACTTACATTATTTGCTGATTTGCACAACACGTGTCATTTAAAGTAAGTAGGAAGATAAAACAACTACTGGCTTTACCCTGATTCCTGGAAAACATTTGTACCTACTCGTCTCTTTCTCTCCCTCTATTGGTCACTATTCATTGCATTAAAAAGAAAACTTCAGGTAAGCTTTGAAATGCTCGCAGAACGTGGGTCTCTTATTATGAACAGTGAGCGTAGGAGGCCTTTATGTTCTACCGATGCTTATATTTCTGAGAAAAAAAATAACAGGCTCACTAATGAACGGCGATCTAGAAGTCATCGGTCGGAATGTATGCAAACGAGTCGAAAACTCCTCTTCGAAGGATGTTACTACCAGAAAACTCACTAGTTTTGTTGATCGACAACGGTAATTTCTCTCATACAAGGGACGCCAGTGTCATAAACGTACATATATAAAACCATGTTTCAGAAATTCTAATGCCTTCTCACGTCACGCTAACTTAAAGTGCGATGCGTAAAACTGTAAGAACTTAGGGCAGTGGATGCTTCACCGTGATAAATCTGTTGGCTGATGTGACAGTATATCTTATCGGTGAAACCCAACTGGAGAATTACCTTAAATATAATCAGTGTCATTGGAATCCGTATATCTCGACTAAACTTCTTCTGTAACGTTGAGATCATGGCCTTTCAGTACAAAGCTAGGGATCTAAAATAACTCCTTAGCTTGAGGACAATGTATATTCTCCTGTGAGCACTGACTGTGCTTCCGGCATTGCGTCCTCGCCATATTTCTATCTCGTAATACTATAACCATGTTGTTAAAGATACAAATTTTGTTATAGGAAAGAGAAAAACGTATAAGAGGAGGCGAAAAAGAAACCATCGCTAGTCTTGAATATTATCTACATTCACGGTTACTTCCAACTTTTCTTAAGCTCTACTAAAATTCTCATTCCGGGATATTCCTCTACCTCACGAAAAAAAAAAAAAAGCTTAACCGAGTTAAGAAAACTACACCAAAGGGACTGCGTACCGTATTCGTGCGCACTCACTTTATTAATGTTTTGCATGAGAACTATTTATTACTAGCAATTACCAACACACCTATTTTCTCCCTGTTATTATTCATATTAATTACAAATGAAATGTAACTTGTATATAACATTTAAGTAAGAGATCAATTTAATAAAAAATAAGTTACATTTATGTAAACAGAAACATGGCTTGTGATACGTGGCATATTTAAGAAACAACCAAACACGTCATACATGGGGAGATTTTTCTTAGGTTTGATTAAAAAAGTGTGAAGAAACCGCGAATAGACTACAACAACATCACTTTATAGAAAAGTGACTGAATCACCAGTCGAAGTGAGGAAGTAAGAACCTACTCTAAATTGTTATAAAGAAAATCAACCAGCTTTGATGAACACCAGCTTTGATGAACTTAGCCTTATTTATACTCCTTGGACCAGACCTGGACTCGTGGGCGAGAAGGCTGACGAGGTGGTCTAACTGGACTTAAAGAGGGGTTCACTTAGGAAGAACGATAATGAAAATCATTCAGAAAGTAATAATCCATATCAGGCCATTTTAGTGACTTCTACTGAAATTCCTGTTGACGAACCAGAGCTGGAGAAGAAAAACGATTCCTGCTTATTTCGTGAGAGAAATTTCTGCGTAGGCAATGAAAGGTGAATAATTTTACAATATTTCATAAACTATTTTTTTGCCCATAGTGAATGTGCTGGTGCATAAATATATTTATAAGTTTGTTATAACTTGTAAACCGCTAAAAAACACGGACTTCATCAATGACAACACAATTCCAGATGTTTTGGCATCAGCCTATGCTTTTGCAGAAAGTTTGTGTTTAACGAAAATAAAGATGCCCGCATTAAAAACAGGGTCGATATCAGAAATGATTCTATCCTTACACGAATTGTACGCTGAAATTGACAGTGCAGATCTTTTGTTTATAACTTACAGTTTGTAGCAGAGGCACTGCGTTACGGAGGCCAACCTCCCGTGGTGCAGTCGGTCTGGGGTGCGGAAGGTTCTGGGTTCGATTCCTAGGTAAGGCATGGGTGTTAGTATAAGTTATTTTATAAGTTAGTTTATAAGCCGTCTCCTAGCAAGCCTTCATGCGTAACAGCGGGGGGACGTTACCTTTACAATCCCAATTCCAACTAAATTACGGAAGTAAGCCATGACCAGCAAACTGAAATGTGTGTCTAGTAAGGCTTTATAATAAACAATCATGAGACCGTCAATGGGACAGATCCTTCACTAGTATAAAAAATATAAAATATTCGTATAAGTAATACTTTAAAGGCCAAAACTGAAATATAAAAAGTCAGGCACACGGTTGAGAACTGACAGTGGAGAGATGAATTGCGTCGTATATCACAAAGAATTACGGCCATTTAACGTGCAAGAATTTGTCTTGTTTTACGAACTTTTTTCCTGTTCCACTCTGTTCCGTGTAATTGTGTGGGGCTATATAATATGCAGTTGCCGATGGAAGACGCAGTTTTAACTACACTGTTAGTTGCATTTCCGCCAGACGGTTCTTGTTATTATCTTTTTCCGGTGACAGATGTCATGCGATTACTCCATGCCAGCACGATGCTACTAACAAACGGAAAGAAAATGTATACGTGCAAAGATAATTTAGCACTGCAGCTCATGTACAAGTTATTATCGCCAATTAATCCCTGAGTTATGTACCGTTACCACCACACCTAACCCCTATACATTAATTTCCATGTAAGTAATTTTGCAGGTTTATTACAGCATTGAAGTTTCAACTTTTGTGAAACGCACAAAATACTTTGCCAGCTTCCGTGCGTTACGAAGATACATTATATACACTGTTGTAGGTAATATAAGAATACAATTTATTGGGTATTTTTGCTATATCTTTCATAAAATGGTCTTGGTTACTTTTAGAATATTATTAGATACTCTTAGCTACATTAGCTTACTTTAAATGTCTGCTTTTAAGCGTAATGCTTTGATGTTAAATATTTCTGAAATAGTCATACACATTTTTTTAGCGTAAAATATATAGTCTCTTTTGAAGTGTAACATTTATTGGAAATCAGGCACTAATGTACGATATTGCAAAACATTTTCAAGTATCAGCTGATATCGGAACTAAGTATCTTAATTGTAACAACTTCAATATTTAGTATTAATTATCTGTTCTCCTTCAATCCTCTCCCTCGTTACAGGAAGTGTACTTCCTGCATAATAAATACCATATTTTTCTTTGTACCTAAATAAATTACAGGAAGTATCCGTCACACAGTTAAAATATACCGGATGTTTTTGAACAGCACCGAAAAACTCCAGTTGGTTATTCCTCACGAAAACATAAGATTAAAATGTATATAAATTTTCCCCTTACGTGATTTTTAAGGGGGATATTCACCCCCACAAAAACCTAATTTAAAAAGCCCTCCTGTAGTCAGTCTGTTGCCTATCTGTTAGGCAACAAACATTTGATTTTGAAAGTTGCTCATGGATTTCTCGAAAACGGTTCATCTGACAGTGTTCCGACAAGATGATATTTTTTGTTGATTTAGACGTGCTGATACAAATAGTTTCTTGCGAAAATCGCGCACGTCTTAGGGTTACAAAGTTTCAACCAAAAACAAGATACTTGCACCCATTTTCACTATAAAGGGGGCTGATGTTGGCAACCACATTTTTAGAGCTGAACGATATAAGTTATAAAATACACCACTCACCGATATGTTCCTTAATATCAAGTAGTTTATTATATTTTGAACGAAAAGCATTTAAAAATTCGAATTTTTAAGGGCGCACAACTCCCTTCATAATTACTTAAGTGAAAGTGGTATTTAAGATTTTGTCTTATATTTTCGTATGGAATAACTTGTCAGGGTTTGTCCGGTGTTGTTATTCTTTGATCAGTGTAAGAAATTGTCAAGCGTTATTTCAAATAACATTTAGTCCAGAATATATACTTCAATGTGACATTGGACTTGAGCCAACGAACAGCAGTTTTTTAACTTCGCGTCCTTTAAAAAAAACTTAGTTGACATTAGCTTTTGTTTTACTCATAAATGCATCCATTAACATATCATATGTACATAAAATAGTAATATAGCCTCGTGCTGTAAACGCCTTGACATAAGTCCGTACCACTTCAGGTAAGATACATTACCAGTAATGTTGAGGTTGACAATTGTCAGCCCTGAGGCTGGTACAGGCTGTTCACGGTAAAGTAAGCACTTTTGAAAGCCCTGTCATTTGGATTGATAGTCAATAAATACATTTTTTTTTAGCCTTAGACGTAAATTTCCGAGTGTGGTGGAATATACACACACTGCTTATGCATGGTAATATGAATTTAAAGAAGGTGGTTAAATGATAAAAATGGCTGAAAGAAAAAAAATTACTAGAACTTCAAAAGTGCTCATATTACAGTGAACAGACTATAGAAACCCAGGCACCTTTACGGTGATGAAAATGAAAGCGCACCATAACTTATTAGGAAGAATGTTGTGCATTCTAAACTTTAATCAGTGAGAACTGAGCCAAATAAGTGAAAACAGTGAGAGTTGAGCAACCGATAATCAGTGCCTGTTAACTAATGAATATGGTGGTTGAATTTTACTGATTTATTTGTGATTTTCCACTGAATGTCAAGAATGTCACTGCTATAATAAATCACTCGTTCCCAGTTAATTTGCTTGATTCGCCGTTCAGCAATAGCTTATCAACTGACTTGCAGTGGACGTTATTTCACTGATTGACTCCCCTGATTCGGATTTAGAGTGTGGGGGTGATATCTCCCTGAAAGGCGAGGCAGACACATTAACTACTCTTGAAAAATATCAGTAGTCATTACCGGAAGAGGCTGCTATTCTATCTAATATAACACGTTTGCGGTCACTTAAAACAACTATTTACATACGAATATAACATATTAGAACGTATGTTCTATGTAGTACGGTCAAAAACGGGCTAGAGGCGGTGGAACATTCATGTCACTGCAAATTCGCCATTGTCAATGAGAATACAGGATATGATTTTTAAGTCCACGATTGTTTTAAATCTCCTGCATAATTTTATTAGAGTCGCTTGGGAAATAACCCAAAGGTACATTCAACTTTCTCAGACAATTTTCGACTTCCCATTTTGAATAGGTTAAACGTGTGTTTTCAGTACCTGTGCTTGTCGGCGAATGCACGTAAAATTAAGCTTAAATCTTCTATTTAATGTCGTGGATATATGTTACAAAATATAAATAAAATTCTGTCATTATCATTGCAGCAAAATGCTAAGGCAAAACCACTGCTAGAATCTAAGCTAAGAAAATGTTTTTGTAGAACGAAAAAAATTGTGAAAACTGGAATAATGTCGTAATATTGACAAGTAATCGGAAAGTGTCTGACAAAACGCTCCTGCTAAGCACCAAGATGGCCAACAATTTTTAAATATCAAAGAAAAATTTCCCTGGCGCGAATGTACTGACTTCTCGATCAACTTTCACGATGACTGCTGCTCTACAGTATATTGTAGGGATATTATAGTTTCAAAGAACGAACACTCGTAAGTAGGGATAATTTTTTACAAGAAAAACTTTTCTCAGTAACGTATTTCTCGTAGTAATGTAACTTCTTACTTATATGACTGGATGATGCATTTTTAAAACGTAACGAAGATCTCAGTAGACAAATTACGAGAGTTTACTGTTGGAGTGGTAGTATTCTCGCTGGATTAGTAAACTAAGAAACAAAGCCCTTTAACTTTTAAACGTGAACTTAAAATAATGCTACATGCCTACAACCATTATAGTATTTTAGCGGAGGAAAAAATAAAATTTCATTTCAACAAAATTTCTAACTTGCAGAACTGTAATTGATAACTATAGGATGATATCGTTGTTCAGTGTAAAATCAGCTATGTATGCTTCACTAGAATGATTTTGCGCATTTGGTAAGACATTTTTCAGGTGGCATTACGAAAGTGGTTTTGTAGAGAAAAAAAAACCCATATTTACACTAGGTATAGCTTATTAACTCAATTTCACACATCTGATCGTGTTTTCTAGTTACTTGCAAAGTCTTTTTTGTTCCTTATTCTTCAAGTTTGGGTCGAAATCTCGCATTATGCCTGATTTCGGAGAATGCATGTCAGACAAGAGCGACTGCGCCTTCAATACGAGTATAATATAAAGCGAATTTATATGTTAGTATTACTGAATTAGCTTGAAATTCATATTGGAGTAAGTGAGGTAACACTGGGTTGCACTGTGTCCCTGGAATGCTAGAGTTACCTCTGAAGAGTACAGGAGCACACGGAGTAAACCCGAACTCATTCTAAAAAAAAAATTCTGGTAAACTTCCTAAACTGAATAGGAAGTTTTAAACCCATATATCTTATGGAAATAATACCACACATCTGGCTATAAATATGGAATGTTAAGCGTCGCTATTATACAAAGTTGGGAAGTTTCCTCCGCATTTGACTGTTTCCTGAACAAACGTAGCATGAATGTAAGGGAAATGGCTTTACCTTTCGCGCTTTCTTTTTCTACTTATACTCTCATACAGTAACTTTGCGAATCATTTCTTAGAGTGTGGTGGACTCCCTTCAGGGACGAGAGAGACGGGGAACTGTTTTGCCGCCACAGGACTCAAGGTCCCTGAAAGTGGCACGCCTATTTCCCNTCCGGATATGCGCGGAGTAATGCCTGCAAATTACGATGTTGCCCCGACATATCCAGTGCTCGCCCGCCACTGTTCTCACATTTCTGGAACGAAGCAATTACCGGGATAAGTGAAGGCGGTCGGCCCCGACATTTGCATACGAAAAGACGAACTGTTGATTACCGGGAGAGGAGTAATGACGAAGTAGGAACCCCCCCAGTCAGCGCTTTGAAGGGCTACTCCTCGCCAATTTGTCACACCCCGACGATGTCCGCGCTAATTACCCCGAGACACCTGCCCCCGCTGCTCGAGCTCCTGCTTATACCGGAGCAAACACAAGCGAACACCGTGCAAACGAGCATGAGCGAACCGTTCGCTCCTGTTAGGTCCGGAGCTGTTCGCCTTGGGGTAAACCAGGCGCCAACACCGAACATGAGAGAACACCGCGTGACCCTCGATGATGCGATGAAGGACCGACAACGAACGGATCATGAGCGAATGTGAACCGAGCCTGAACTAACATGGACGAAGGTTGCTTATTCGCATACCACTTACGCCTGTGTGAGAATGTTCTGTTCGTTGATGCTCGATCGGTTGTGTGCCCCAGTGTAGACGGGGATTCTGACGCGGCGCCAGCACGACTTACTTCACTCCTCTTGCGGTCGCAGAAACCCTCTGACCTGCCGTCTCTTCATGAAGCGCAGCAGTGTGACATCACAGACTAAACAAGAAAACATAGGCACTTTACTCCCGCGAGCTCCAGCCGTGCAGTCCGGCAAAACGGAAATGCCGGAATGCCGTTAGCCAATCAGCGCCTGGTGACCTACTTGCCAGCCGCCAGCCCAGCAAATAGGGAACCTTCCGTAGCAAGCAGTAGCCAATCAGCGAACGGATACGCCCGCATTAAAGAAACCGCCAAACTATTTCGCCTATGTATGCACACACACACACATATATATATATACACACACACACACACACTATATGGCGACGTCGTGCGAAAGCGACAGATAGCTGGGTGGTGCTTAACAGCTGAGGTCTTCTAGTGCCGAAGAGCATGACATGAGGTGCAGGAGGAGCAGCATTGGAATGAAAATTTAGAGGAAACGGGAGTACCCTGAGACGACCCACAGGTCAACGCCAACGTCCGGGCGTGATCATGCTGGGAATCGAACCCAGTTCTCCACGGCGGGAGGCAAATGGTCTGATCACTACGCCACCGCGGCCCCAAATGTGGCGATGTAGTTACGCTTGCAAGTACTCGCTTCTTTCTCGATGATGTCGCGTGCTGAACTATTTACTGCAAAATCATGTTGGGCCAGTTAACTTTCCACATGCGGAAGGTACTAAGCCCACAAGTAGAGACTGGAAAAATTCGCGCGCTCAATTAGACTTCATATTCGTTTGTCTACTCAAGCAGATACCAACTGCTTATTGGCTCCTTGCTGTGACATTGAGAGGACATCATGGACCCAGTAGTTTGTTACTTGTTTATTATTGGCTCATTGTCCTGCAAGAGGTGTCTTTAAGTCGTGGGCAAGTTTTTAAAGTAACCCAAACGTGCAGATGTTTAAAGTCTAGCTGTTTTATAATCAAACCCACGAAATTTTAAAATCTTTGCTCATAATACGAGTATTTCACCGCAGTACTTTAGGCTGCCAGCACCCGGTAAAAAACCTTCACAAACCTAATATCGGAAGTGTTCAGATTACAGCAAAAAATTTCATCATGAATCTATTTTTGTTCTGGAGCAGTTTCCCTCTATCTATGCACGCAATACCTAGCTATGGGAAGCACCTATGAACTTATTTCTTTGGAGGCACTGTCCACTTCGTACAATCTGTACAGAAGCTTTGTCATTGTTTGCTACGATGACTTGATACTAAACGAGGGGCTATCCAGGCCGTCTATAGTAATCAGGGCTGCAAAATATATCACTGAGGAGCCAGTCCATAATTTGACACGGCCGAAAGTCTGTTAATTGGTCAAGTTGAATGCCGTGAGTGTAATGTTTTCCATGGCAGTACCAGGTACAGGCATGCCCAAATTACTGCCGTGAAATACTCATATTACGTCCAGAAATTTTAAAATATGTCATGAAATATTAACATTAAAATATTTCAGATGCATGGCGTGCTCTACGTAATGCAATTCTCCAACAGTTAACCATGGACGTTACGATGACGAAACAAAAACAATTGGCGCGTGAAAGTAAAGTAGCCATATACCTAGTATCAGCCACAACCACTTCACAAATAGATTCAAAACTTCCCAAACACGCAACTGTTGTGTCACAAGCTTTTACAATTTACCTTGATGGAAGGCTGTTAAGAATGTTAGTCAGATTTAAAGATAAAAAACTGTCTAAATAGAAAAGTAGAAAGTAGGTTTTTTTAATTTCCTTACGTACCATACATGTAGGTATACTATTATAGTAGGAATGTTCTTTCTAGCGCAGGTGTTCAGACGAAGGATTCAGGATTCGTCCACCATCTTGGATGATGTCACCTCCAGCTCTATCATTTAAGTCGGCCTTTTCCGGCAAAATTGTCTGTTTGAGCCCAAAAATCACTTTCGAAATAAATTATTTTACTAAAAAATTACTTTCACACAAAAAAATTTCCCAAAAAAAGTGGAAAAATGAGGAAAGCGGATCCAAAACTTCTCGAAGCAACAGACTAAAAGTCATCAGGCGAGCCAGAGGATTCGAGGCTCTTAGCAGAATAAGCCACTTATTCTTCAGGTCAGTATAAGAGGACTTGAGGCTCCGAGCCAGGTCCAGCAGACCAGGAAGAATCACCGGTACCATGCTCACCCCTCCACTACCATCCAGCCACCCCCTTTCCTATCGAATCACCAGGAAATTATCATAAAATCAGGAAAAATAAAAAAAATCTGAAAATCGAGGAACATATAACGTTAACCTCACACTCAACCCACCATCCTAACACCCATCCATCTTCTCACCATAATCCGCCTAGTCATAAAAAATCGAGAATGAATTCAAATAAATTCTAAGAATGAGGAACATATAATGTTAAATTCACACTCATCCCACCACCCTCACCTCACCCCTCTTCCTCCAAACCCCCTGGAAAATATTTTAAAATAAAAGTATCTAAAAAAAATTAAAAATTGACGAACATATTATGTAAACCTAACTTCAACCCCTACCTACCCTCCCACCTTCCAATCATAAAAAATCAAAAATATCGCAAAAATATATTTGATGAAGTAAATGAAGATCTTACATTGATGACCGCCAATTACCATGTTGCTTGTTGACGATCTTGACTCTAACCTCAATGACCTTGAAAACTAAAAATCGAGAAACAAAATAGTAAAAATTGAAATAAACAAATAAAAATCTAGGAACATATTACATCACTGACTCCGACACCCATGTTGGATGCTGGTGGCCTTGACCTTAACTCCATTGACCTTAAACTCAAAATCAAGAAAAAAGTTAAGTATCTAATAAATTGTAAAAAAATCCTCGAACATATTAACTGACTGACTCCGGCACCCATGTTGAATGCTGGTGGCCGTAACTTTAACCAATTCACCTTCGACTCTAAAAATTAGGAAAATATCGTGAAAAACTTTAACAATGTAAAAAATTGCCGAGGAAAAAATTACATACTTATTACAACAAACCAAGTTGGATGTGTGTGACACTGAAGGTTCCATTCTCGTAAAGATGGCAGAGCACAACCACTCCGCAGTACGACAATCATTAGCCGACTAAACCCCCATCACTATATTTCATTGGCTATATAGCCGACCAATCTTCCGACCAACAAAGTGAATTATTGATTCTACATAACAAACATACCTCCCACCCGCACCCAGGCTCCAGGCCATCACACACCTCGTCGTTCTACTTCCCTCGCCATTTAATAACCATAGCTGAGCCGCCATCAACGTCAACGCAAGCCATCAACCCACCAACCGACTCTAGCCCCTCTCCCACAATAACTCACCATAGTTCGTCTCCCTCGCAATCCACCAACTCTAATACACCTCGTAGGTCTCTCATTACATCATTAGCATTAACTGTCACATCATAATCACCTGACTAATCAGTACCTACCGATGCAGCAAGAGGTATTGATGGCAACACTTGCTGGCTCTCAAAATACGAATCCTTTGCAGTTCTTGATGTGGTTTTTCAGTTGTATAAACTATGTCCGGCCATTGTCATAATGCTTCATCGCGCAAATAAGGACTCGTTATACAGGCGGTTCTCTTATGTCGCTAAGCATGGCAGCTTTTTCTGAAGATCTTTCCACAGTGGCAACACTTTTACACGTAATTTTCCAGTAGTGGGAGAAGATACATTCATAGAGGTAAGCTCTACAGTAGACTTCGTACAATCATTGCCTTGTGCCATCTCACTATAGTTCGTTTCCCTCACCATCCACCAACTCTAATACACCTCGTAGGTCTCTCATTACATCAATTGGCATACAAGAAAAAAATTAATGTACTGTCAGTAAAATAGCGTGCAGATCATTGATTTTTTTTATGAAGTTGTTTGGTGACGTCCATAATTTTCTCAGGACAGGAATAGCTCGTTTCATTTCAGAATATTAACAGATACATCCGTCTGTTTTGAGTTAACTGTAAACATAAACATTTGTCAGTAACAGTTTCATAGGCTGTTGTTCACTCAAGTTTCGGCGTTTATTGCAGTACATATTGCAGTCATATAAAGTCCAGTGATACGCGTGTTTACAGGCATTTCACTGCAAAAATTTATTATGAAATCGAAGTACGAATTTCTATAAAATGCAGGATTAAGGCTGATGACACAACAAGAACTTTATCGTTAATTAAAAATTATCAGTTATAATCCGTTTTAAGAAACACGAATATGCTTCTGCATACTGTGATCTCCAAAAAATGAGTGTAGGGGACCTAATACTACTAATCCTACTAATATTATAAATGCGAAAGTCTGTGTGTGTATATGTTTGTTACCACTCAGCTCCATAACGGCTGAACGTATTTTGATAACATTTGGTACGTAGGTACTTTAGGTACTGGAATAGGACATAGGATAATTTTCCGTAAAATTGTACAGTTCCTGTGGAATAACAACAAAACGTAATTATACAATGGCTGGGAACGTGACCGAACTCAGCTCCATAATGCCTGAACGGATTGTGATGAAATTTGGTATGTAGGTGATTTAGATCCTGGAATAGAATATAGGATACTTTTTGTCCTCGAAAATTGTATTGTTCCTGTGGAATAACAACAAACCTTAATTCTGCAACGGCTGGGAACGTGACCGAAATATCTTTTTCTTCTGGTGTCATAATTTATCAGGCCGCCCAAGGACCTCTGAAATGGCTTAACGACTGCTATCAAGCGATAACAACCGGGACCGAATATTTTACGTGCCCTCCGAAGCCCGGAAGCGCTCAGATGTTATGCTACTAAAAGGTCACCCATTCAAATGTGTACCACTGGGAACGTGCTTAACTTTGGTGTTCGATTAAGATCCCTCAGCCAAGCGCAAAAAGTAGTACCTAGGTAAACTTATTTCTAAAGCTACATCTTTAAGTAACTCACGTTTTTATTTTCATACATCGACTCTGGAAAGAGAAAATGTGGCAACTACGCGATAGTTGCCCAGATACACTCCAAAAACAATACCCTTCTTCTTGGCTATCGGGTAAAAAAGTTTCCTTCCTTTAGGGTTACCGTAATCAATTAAAAATCTGAGCCAACATAGTATAATTTTGTAATTCTGTTTTCGCATAAATGAATTGTCTTTTCCCAATGTATTTATTAGTGTATCACTGTAAAACTCAATTGTACCCGGGCGAAGCCAGGCCTGTTCGCTAGTTACTTCCATAAAGTGAGAGGGACAGATTTTGGGGTCTTCGAAGTTTCCTTTATTCAATTACACCGTCAAGTCAATCAGTGTCCGACCTTAAATAATTTATGTAACATTTATAACAAGCTAGTAATTGATCTAAAACTTCAACTTCAAAGGCGTTTATTTTAAGTACCATGCACACAGATCTATACGAATTTATTGTCCACAACTAAAACTGTTAACTTATGTATTTGTTTAAATTTTTTTCGTGACAAACGTGAATTTTTGTCAGTCGAATTCATTTACAACCTATACACAAGGCTGTGAGTTCTAATTTTATGCCATATTTCAAAGTTTAATTTTAAGTATCTCACAATTAAAGAAACATTCGCAAAAGAATAGCTGCAATCATATGCTGTAATGAAATAACACAACCTACAACTGTAAGTAGCCTACAAAAGAATCAATAAGAAACATAACGCGACTTTTTGTATAAACTAATTCCAGAAGGGAAAATATTCTTCGTAAGATGGAGCCGCAATGCAAATTATTGAAAATTTTATGTAAAGTATTTGAAGTGGAATACCGAGTGGTTGTGTAATAACATAATGACCATCTACGGGATTATGGGTTGCTGACAGGTTAAGCAAAGTGAAGTGTGGGGCTCTTCGCTTGGTGCAGCAAAATTGTGACTGTCAACAAATCGCATCTCAATGCTTCGCCGCCATGTTATTTTATTTACTTACAATCTAGGAATGAACCTGCCATAGTGTGATTTTTTTTCTCATGAATATAATTTTTAATTAGGGAGAAATTTCCAGGTGGTGGTGTTTGTGTTGATTTATGTATTTGTATCTACCGTACGACGTTCCATGGATAAACTTTTTGATGTATAAATAATTCTGCTTTGTGATTTGCAGCACTGGAATTATCGAAAACATAACGTTATATTTTATGATTTACAATTTTATTAGGTTAACGATTTGTGATATTTCTCGTTGAAAAGGCAAAGTGGCAGTTTGACAGAGGTGTGCCAAATACAACGACTTTCTTATATATGTAAATCACCAATTTGATAACACAGTTTTAATTCCCATTTTCCCTAAAAGTAAACACATATTTTCTAAACGTTTAATTGGTTTTATCAAATGCCTGTAGCTTCAGTAGTTAACGGCAATAAATGTGATACTTATGTCGGTAGTTTTAAGTTCTTACGTACCCAAAAAATTTAGTTTTATCGAAATGATGGACTATTGCATTTAGCTTGAAATATATTGGCGCCATCCTCTATAGCATCCTGTATACTAGACTACAATTTGTCTCAGTCGTCACTATGGAAGACAGTTTTTTATAATCCTGCCTTGCTCTGTAATATCAGAACACTGTAAACCCCGTTGCTACCGCCGATTAACTCAACAAAAATAAATGAGGTTTGTCACTCATAGTTTTCGTTGGATATTTTGACACGGAAGACATTGGTCTATCAGAGGTGGATTATTATTCACTGTATCTAACGAAATATGTGTAGTTACTATGTGTCTCAAAAACCCATGTTTTAGACTAATTCACGTAAGAATTTATCAAAGGAAGTATGGAATTCTTGCAGAAGGGCGATATGCATTTCATATGTGTTGTATTTAGTAGCATGCACGTAGTAAAAAAATGTTACTATAAAATGTAACGAATTGTTAAGTTTTACTTATAATGAATTGCTAGCTCTTAACTGCCATGACACACTTTTGATAAACACTGGCTTTGGTTTATCTGGAAAAAAATTCAACGTATGGCATTATTTCGAAATCATATCTGGACTTATCAATATCTTTTGTTGGCCGCTAACCATGTAAGAAAATATTTTCCTACATATATTAACTACAAATATTTTGTACTCCAATATTGTGATGTTAGTGCTTGGGTAGTGATTTCGAACGACAATTATATCACTATTCTAAACTAATGTTAATGGTAAACTGCGTTAGCCAGAGGGATTCCAACAAGTTTGATTATCGAATTCGTAGTACTGCGATAACAATCTCATTTGAAAGTTCATCTTCGGTTGCTTGGCGATGACCGTTATTGTGTTCATTATGATAATGTATATCAGATTGCTGTCCTTCACTAAGTATTTACTGTACATTGCGATACTCCCCCCTCCCCCCCCCCNAATACAATCCAACATGCTTACTGTAGCTGTCGTGTTTCTCCTAAAAATAAACTCTCTTCTCTACAATTACAACAATATAATTCATGCAAACATTTGAGGTTATGTATCCGGAAAACCCTAGACTGAGAGGAGGAGATTTCTGATGTTTTATTTTATTTACTTCACGATAAAAAAACATTGTTGCAAATTTCCATTTACGTTTGGTTTTTATAATACATTTTTAGACACGCGAGAAACTTTTCCACTATAGTCGAGGTGAGTAGTGTTAAGCTTATAAAATATTGAGAAGAGCAACATTTTACTTTGACATTCATTTCGAATTAACATAAAAAGTACAGTTTTTTTACATTAAGCTAATGCATTTTACGTTGTTTCGTAATTTAAATTCTATGAAAATGACGGAAGAGGGCGGAACACCAAAATTATCAAATAAGTAGTTATAAGATTGACAGTAATGTTTAACAAGTTGATATAATATGTTGAAGAAACACATAATCTAGTTTCTTCTTACCAAAGATTCGTCACATTACAATTCTTCCAATGAAATTCAGTTTTTTAAAAGTAGTTGGTTGCATATAACCCCATTTTGATTTCTGTAACCATTGACAACAGTATACCATTTTTAATTACGAATTACGATACATCTGGAGTGTATAAATTTTGGACTTTTCATATAGTTTTGTACAATCGCTAGTGCCATTAGTTTAGAAAATTAGTTTTTCACACCATTCATTAAAGACTGGTTTTAACCGAAAGGCAATCTGTAGTTTGAAGGCGTCAAGTTGATGTCAGATCGTCAAGTAACACAGTTTTTATACCAAAAAATTCCTGGTATTAAGTTTTTGCGCAACGAAAATTTTATTTATCATCACTATTGATAACACAAGTACATTTATACCTGATTTTAAACATCCAGCAGACTTAGCTGCAAAAGTAACGAATAATTATTAAATTTAAATAAATGGATACTAGGCATCTAGCTTTTAAAATAAATATAAGTTGCGTGTTGGAAAATTCATCGTACGCAAGACATTTAAAACCAACAGGACGTTGGATAATCAATATAACTTATTTTGAACTTCAAATTACCTCACTATAGTAAACCATAGCAGAAGAATTATAATGGAAAATAAACGTACATCAAAAAATTAATTCCGCAACGTGTGAAGTTATAATGTTACATTTATTTTATACTTACAGGTGTTGTTTGTTACGTGATGTATATTAGGTTATTCGTAATAGATAGAATATGTTTTGGCATTAAAATAAATATTACAGGATGTAAACGAATGTATACCTAGTTTGGTGTATCGAGAAGCATGTCTGCTATACTGAATGTTAATATCGTAAAATATGGGAAACATTCTGCCCAGGGTAGTGTGATGCTACTGCACTGCGATGAGCGTGTACAAGTGATGAACATGTGTCGCACAACGAACTGTGATCACCATTTTTGATTACTGTGTTCACCATAGAGTGACATGGTTGCTCATAATTAGGAAGCTGTTGTGTAATAGGTGTAAATCAATTTATTACCATGGAAGCAGCATATGGCGATTAAAATTCTTCCTTGCCACAGTATTAATTAACGATACATTACATTAGGAAGAACAATGATAATTCCGTTATTACAGCTTACACCTCACTTCAAGGAATACTCATTATGTTTGTCGTGTGCCTACCCTGGTGTACGCTAAGTACCTGCAGTGCAGCATCTTTTAATGTACACCCTCGCTCAGGCTGTGTGGCCTGACTGTACGCCAGGAACATACAGCGCAGCATCTCACCGTGTGTGTCCCCTACTGTACAACACGCGCTAAGATCGCGACCCCAGCAATGCACCAGGTATCCGCACTGCAGCCGTTCAGTGTGCGTGTACTGTGATAAACACAACCAGTTCAGGTCATCTGAGCTCTACTGTACTCTTAGACGCTTGTGGCAGTACGGCAGAAACTCTTCTATATCTCCTACCGTACACTATGTATCCAAGTTCTGTGACCCTGCTTTACGGCAGCATAGCGCACCAGCTCAACGCGTGTGTCCCCTACTGTACACGACGTGCTCAGGTTGTGTGACGCTGCTTTACGGCAGCATAGCGCACCAGCTCGACGTGTGTGTCCCCCACTGTACACGACGTGCTCAGGTTGTGTGACGCTGCTTTACGGCAGCATAGCGCACCAGCTCGACGTGTGTGTCCCCCACTGTACACGACGTGCTCAGGTTGTGTGACGCTGCTTTACGGCAGCATAGCGCACCAGCTCGACGTGTGTGTCCCCCACTGTACACGACGTGCTCAGGTTGTGTGACGTTGCTTTACGGCAGTATAGAGCAGCAGCTCGACGTGTGTGTCCCCTACTGTATAACACACGCTCAGGTTGTGTGACACCGGCTGTAGGCCGATCGCGGCGGGCAGTGGCCGTGGCGGGGAAGCATGAAGCGGCACGAATGAACGGCCCCCTGTTTTTGGCGGGCGCCTGCAGAGCAGCGGCCGGAGGATAATAAAAAGGTCCAGAACGGGGCGCCAGTTTCTCAGGGCTGGCGGCAGAAGGGGACGAACACGGACGAAACGTCAGAGTTTACTTTTTTTTTTTTTTTTTTTTTGATTTTTCTGAAATTTATGGTCACTGCTATTCAGCACGCGTGGGTTACCTGCTGCCGGGAGGCACTTCTGCATTTTGACAGCAACGACAAAGGGTGGCATGGAATGTGTTGTACTAAATGCTGAGCGTGGCATTTTTTTTAAAGGTTAACATCTTCAAATACATTTTTTTTTTTGTAAAACCTTGGGAATTCTCGCACTATATGAAAGATTTTTCTCTTTTTTCAAATAAATAACGAAATAGCGAAGTGTCAAGTTACTACGTTTTAGAACTTTCCTCTCGATAATTGTAGTGGCAAGTTTGTCTCAACGCCAGTAAAATGATCGATTTGGGCCCTACGTCAAACATTCGTACATGTATAGCTTGTATATTTATTTAACATAAATTTTATTTCTGTGACATGTACGACTAGTCGGATACCATGCCATAATTTTTGAGAGGAAATCTAAGTCAACGGAAATAGACAAATAACTTAACCTTTTCCCCCACAACGGTTGGAGAAAAGAAATCTGAATGTAATGATTTTGGTGGCCAAGGCTGCAATCGCGATACTTTCAAAACGCGAGGCAAAATTAGTGTATGTAAATTAGTATGTTAAATTTAGGTTGTAAGCTGTCCATCGATTATTGTAGTTTGTTGTGCTACGATTAATTGAACCTGTATGTTACGTATTGCGAAAATTCTGTGAACCCTGTAATCGAAACACTAACTTATGGCGCGCCTTGAATGCAAGACTATCGTATCTCAAAATTATTTCTTAAATACAGCAAATGAAAGTAAAACTGTTCGATATTTTTAATATGTTTTCAAATTTCTGTGTCACCAAGGGAATGTGTAGTATAAAAACTGTGTTATAGTAATATATAACCGTGTGCCATTCAATACATTTAAAACACATGCATTTGTAAAGAGGAAATGTTAATGTTTACTTATTAAATATAATTTTACTAAGTGCAGTGGCAATTTATATGGTGTAGATTCAGTAAAAGCAAATAGAATGTCACAACAATATTTCATTGTCTAGGATAGATATTTTCCACCTTCCTGCACAGGATATTACAAATCTCAATTTTTTTTAGTTACAATACCTATTTTTGCATTCAGGGTGAAATAGGTACTCCTACCGCTATGACCTTTTATACTAGTACTATTTTTATTTTCAATTACACGTAACAAGTGTAAAATTACAGGAAAGTCTATTACTTAGTCCAAGGGCATGGTAAGCAAAATTAATATGAGTAAAAATTCACTCAGAGATAGCCTTCTTCGTGTTATGTTCACCCAAAATGTAATGTAATTTAATACTTTCCTGTTTCTCGTAAAATTGTATGACGGAAGATGTACAACTACAAAAACAAACAGTGTTTATATAATTATCGTATATTACTAATAATATACAGTTTTAAGTATTTAGTACATGGAGAGTAGTTTTATACAGTTATCAAAATGTGTAAAGAAACATGAATATCGTGGCTTTTTTTTTACCATACACTTGTCGAGCAAAATTCAAACGAGAAAATAATCACCGCACAGCTTTGAGGTATGGAAGGTAGGAGAGGCATTGTAGGGGAGGGCACTCCCGAACGCTCGCCGCTGGAGGGAGGGAAGCCACGTGACACTACTGGCGCTATGCACACCAAACTGTTAGGCTCGTTTCACGCGAGCGGAAATTCTGCGGAGCGTTTTTCAGGCGACGATTTGCAAGCGGACACACTGCGGAAGATGCGCGGAAGGCTGCAGTTTTTGGTCGAGCTGGCCAGTCGCCATGGGCGGTCGTCACCGCGCAGTACTTGCCTACATGGGACTGCTATTGTTGAAAATAAAAAACAAGGATAGAAGGTACTGGGTACATCCAGTAGTGAGCTGTCGCTTGTTACAGGGAACATTTTAAGTTTTGTTTAATCAGCTTCGAGAGGTCGAATCGAAATTTTTTAATTATTTCAGAATTTCGTTCACAAGCTTCGATGAATTGTACTGTTCTATGGAAAATATTTGAAGAAAGATGATACGAACATGATACAGGCGGTACCCCCAATGGAAATACTTGCCATAACACTAAGGTAGAGAAATTAACTATATACTAGTATTTTATAACGAAGAGATGTAATTAAACATGTGATAACTTATAGTTTATTTTAAACACTTGAAACCAATTTACAACGGTGAGTTTGATAATTTACTGTTAAATAAAAAACATTAAACCTCCTCGAAGTATTTTAAAATGTTATTTGACTTCAAATAAATATTTAAGTTTAACATTAGCATAAGATAATTTATAGTTATAGTCATTTCCAATATTATTCTGAAAGAAGTACTTTTTTTTTTACTTTTCGTTACAAAGCACGGACCACAAGTTGAAAGTAGCATATAACAGAAAGAAAAATACTCATTTATGTATAAACATTACATACTCATTAAGTTTATTACATGTGGTTATCATCTGAGTATGGGGACAGCTCAGTGTCCGTTGCTGAAGAAATCGAGCCTTGTGAAATCACAGTCGACTGTCCGGGATGTGCGAAATTGTTTTCAACTTGACTGTTTTGGAACTGCTTGTGCCCAGATTGATAGAGTGACGCTTGGTAGAACGAATTTTGTGGTGATACAGGCAACATTGCAAAGTGCTCAAAAGGGCCTTTTGGGACAGATAAAATCTGCGCAGGTATTTGGTGGGGAGAATAAAATCCTTGAGCCGCTTCTGCTATTGAACCTCTGATGCGTTGCAAGAAATGTAAAACCTCTGCCTGAAACTCAAGTTTTTGGTCGGTGTCAAAGGTTCACAAAGTAGGTAGTAAAGGTTCCAGAAATGATTTGTCCTCATCTTCAACAGGAGTAGGAATGGCAGGGCAATCCAAAAACTGTAACAGTTTTGTTTTTAGGTCATTTTATTTTGATTTTGTTTTCGACTTTCCCCGAACTTGCTGAAGTTTCACCGTGTGATATCCCATCTTCTGGTGTAACTGGATCATCTGCACTATCTTCTTTGACGGATATCTGAGTTTCTTCCCAATCTTCCCGTAAACTCTATACTGAAACTACCTTAATTTCCAGAACAGGCGACAAGAAGCTTAACTGGTCAGCATAAATGTATTTAAATGTCTGAACAGCTGCTGAACCAGATTTCTGCACTTTCGTATTGTACTTTCGGTAGTAATCACGTATGTAACGCCATTTCTGTTGACGTTTTTGACCTAAAACAAAGACAAATCTGTGAATATTAACATTTCAATTTGAACATTCGACATAGCAAAAAACAGTGGTTGTAGATAACGAAACATATTTTGCTTTCAGGTACTTGGCTACTGGTTGCTACTTAGTTGAGCTGCATTATACATACAGAATTGACACTTCTACAGCAAGTTAAATCATCAGAAGTGTATGTTGTGCTATATGGGTCACCCTGAGGGGCCATTGTATACCTGAACCAACAGAAGAAACCTAGAAAGTAATTACAAGCTAGTTTCACAATCATGCAAATTTTCCGAATTGCTTTGGGGCCATCGATGGCAAACACGTGCGAGCAGTGAAGTCAAAAATGAGCGGCTCTTTGTATTATAACTACAAAAACTTCTTTTCAATAATTGAAAAGAACTTGTAATCAGAGTCAGCGACAGCCAGAAGAACAATTATTGTTCTTCTGGCTGTCGATGACTCTGATTACAAGTTCGTGTTTGTTGATATTGGGTGTTTTGGTAACGATTCTGACAAAGCGATTTTCAAGAATTCTGCTTTGGGGACACGCCTGACAGTAAATAAACTAAATGTGCCTTGTCCTGCCCCTTTGCCAAATACAAATGGAATCACTACTCCCTACATGTATATAGGTGACGAGGCTTTTGGGCTGTAAGAATATGTACAACGTCCTTATGGAGGGAATACGTGTTACGTCAAAGAAAAATATTTCCAACTACCGTTTGTCACGGGCTCGTAGGTATGTTGAGTGTAAGTTTGGAATGTTGTCACACAAATGGCGAGTATTCCATCGAGCGGTGAATGTGAATATGAATTTTGCTGTTGACATCACAAAGGCATGTTGTGTTCTACGCAATTTTGTACGTATAAGAGATGGCCATCGAATAGAAGACACCCTTACTGTGACTGGTTTTACATCTTTCACGAGTTTTGATGAAAAGCGAAGAAGTGTGTCAGCAGTGCAAAACAGAGAAATACTTGCTAATTATTTTGTAAGTGATGCTAGTAAAGTACCGTAGCATGACAGCAAAATTTGACTTCCGACCATGTTGGATTCATTTATGTACTGGTATTGTTGCGGTTTGTGTGGCAGACATTGAACGGAAACATGAAAAAACTGGCACTGTGGTCTGCAGTATCTTTTGAATTAACTTAACAGTCGTGCATTATTTTTAAAAAAACAAATTCATGATTGTTCTCTGCAATAATTTGTAACTTAGTTGGAGCGTGGAATATTATTTCAAAACATCTAAAACATGTAATTTAAATTTGTATTACATACTAGCTTTGTTGTTATACGTGTGGCATACATTTAACGGGTAAAAAATGATGACTGTTGTTTACAATAACTTGTAAATTAACTGGAGTGTGGTGCATTATTTTGAAACACGGTCTTTAAAAATTTGTATATCCGTATAATTTTTCTAAATTATACTTAATTTCCACCAAATAAATTAATTGTTAAACTAATACAACTTAATTATGCTCTAATAATGTAGAAAACATCTGACAATAAATACTTACAGACATTTCTCCTTTCCATGTCACTAAATTCCGTGAAATGTAGACAAATTGCGCAATACATAGAATTCAAGGCTGAATTCTCTTGGTTTCTGTTTTTGTACTCTTCCTTTCTCACATCCCAGATACACTCCCTGTTCTCTATTTCCATTAAAAATACTTCCACGTCTATTTCCTCTGCGTCAAAGTCACTCATTGCACCGACAACACCGCGCCGCTACAGGCAAACAACAAATGCTCACGTGGCGGAGTGTTCACGACAGCTCACGCCGCACTACTGCCGCGTCCGTTCGCGTGAACGATACCATCAGATGCGACAGTCGGCAGGAAACTCGCGATCACCGCGCGTCTTCCATTCCTCTATGGGCGACGCGGACGACAAGCGGAGACGTTCCGCTGCCGCACACTTCCCGTCCCGGCTGAACGACACAATTTAAACCTGTGGTCATAGCGAGTGTGAAATACGCCTTAAGGCGCCTGTCTACCTGGCGCTTGAACTGCGTTGCAGAGTGTTCCAAATACACGTTTTTCAACGAAACTATTAAGCGTGCGTCCAACGTGCTGATCTACGAAAAGAACACACACTTCAGACGAGAGCTGCTAAGTACTTTCAAAATATCACGTACGTTAGAAACATCAATTCAGAGTACTCCAAAACTGCTAAAAACGGCCTTTCCAAGGCACTGTAGCTCCGAATGCACGCATCAGATACATACAAAAGTAATATAGGGGCCTGCACTGAACCTTCCTAAAGACTTCCCACTAATAAAATTATATGGTCACCGCTGAAAGTCCCATAGGTACACGCAGCACGACGAGAACACTGCACGTCAGTTCAGAGCCNAAGAGCCTTGCGCTTAGCGGCGTTGGCGTACTTGATGCGCGTGGCAGTGTCGCCCTTATCGCTCCCGCGCTTCTCTGCCTTAACGTGGGAAAAAGTTCCAGGTAGACGGGAGCCTTAACATAGCTCTCTGGTACCACGCTGTTAAATACCGCCGATGGAACCTACGTTTTTTATGACAGGTAATAAGCACGCGTGGAGCGGCTCTCGCCTAACCGTACTCGGCCGCCCTCACTACTGAATTGAACAACCCCACCCCTTCGTGCATCGACAATTGACTCTCCCGACTCAACCGAAGCGTTTACGACTTCTGCGCATTATTTTCTCATTTGAACTTCACTCTAATTGTCACTGGATTCCAAAGAACGTAAGTGATAAATTACACATACTGTAGTTGTTTTCTGAAATTACTAATAAAATAGTAAATTTATATAAAACTTGAATGTGTATATATAAATAAATATATAAATAATGTTACATGCAATTATAAGTATATTTTTGGTTCAAACTTAATTACTTACTGTTGAAAACCTTGTTTTATTTCTTCTTTCAGCCTACTGCGTATTCTTACGCAAAATTGAAGAGTTAAAATTGTCATTTACACAATAACTATTAATAGTATTGGTTTGGTCACCTGTTGGTACTACGAAATAGTAATAAATATCAGTATGTAATCATTCCGCCAATTCTTGGTGTTACGTGCATGACACAGAAATGAACCGATTTCAGAAGTCAGGGTGAGTGTTCTAAGTTTCGTCGTTAACTGCCATCGTCTTTACGTGTATCTCGCAGCCGACGGGATACAGTTATCTTCATAAAAGCGGTATTCAGAGCTACAGTATTCGACATTTAGAAGGGAGGAGCCATCTTAGGCCTAACTACTTTCCCAACTTCAACTAGTTGAGCGTTATTGCCTCTGCACACGTTCGACAACCTATAAAAAGAATATCACTAGAATAATTATTTCTGAAATTACTAACATGTGTTGAAAAGCGGAGTTTAGAGGTGGAAAACTAACTTAATATTTTACAGCTTGTGAAAAATGTTATGTTGAATGTGAGAAACTGTGGTTTATGGCGAGGTTAGATTATGGGGTTTTTTTTTTCGTGAAAAGTCTATGGTTGTGTTATGGCCGCGACCTGTTTGTTCTCTTAACTATTTGTGTTTACGAAAAATAAAATATTTCGCCAACGTTAAATGACTGAACGTTAACCAATAATAAATAAAGACATCCTGTAAGGCTACCGTGTTTCACAAAGAAGCAAATAAATGTACACACCTGGATCTGCTCATAAACTTTGTTTCGCAGCCGATTACTGTACAGNTCGTGAAAAGTCTATGGTTGTGTTATGGCCGCGACCTGTTTGTTCTCTTAACTATTTGTGTTTACGAAAAATAAAATATTTCGCCAACGTTAAATGACTGAACGTTAACCAATAATAAATAAAGACATCCTGTAAGGCTACCATGTTTCACAAAGAAGCAAATAAATGTACACACCTGGATCTGCTCATAAACTTTGTTTCGCAGCCGATTACTGTACAGTTTCTTAATTAACAATAGAGCTATACGACGTATGAAAAACTTTTTAATTAATACAGAATCAGTAACCAAAATGGGACATTGGCTTCTGAATATTTTTTTCTTTTGGTTGTCAAATTATAACGCTCAGTGGCATTGCTAAACCTCTAAACTCACAGTCTTCTGAATTTGGTGTTAATAACACAATGCTCCCTCCTTATTTACCATATACGACCCTATCAAGACAGAAAAATGCAAGCAGACAGTGACTTATATTATCTGTATAGTTTTCAAAATGTTGATAACTACCATATGTAGGCCATATTTAATTTTATTTACAAAGGAAAGTATTTGTGTTATTTATTTTTGTTCCAAAGAACGTTTCAAATAACAGGTTGTACGAATTTTATGTTTATCATTATTTAAGAATAAATAAATAAAAGTTATTGCTTTGAGGAAGTATATATAAGCTCTATTAGTAGTGATTAAAGAACCAATTCGGCGATAGTTTGGTGTATCATAATAAAGCGGCTCTACATGATTTTACTAACAATTTTTAGTTTTTCTGAGCCAACCCAGAAACATTTCACACTGCAGGTTATTAGGAACAAAAATGCAAATAAGCGCATGCAATATGTTATTTAATGTTCTTACCACAATTAACAAAAGCTGCCTTTTTGAAGAACTTCGTTTGTTATATATAAAAAAGAAATTAAAATCATTGTCCACGATGAGAAAAATTTCTGTTTATACACGGAAAGGCCTATACGTTATTAATAAGCAACTGAAACACTTGGCTATCTGCAAACATATGTAGTATGCTGTGACCAAAAAAAGTGTTATCTCATGTGGTATATTAAGACAATAGTCTACTGAGTAAATATGCGTAGGAGTGAATTGATAGATTTATGTATTTTAAATAATATTACACAAATGAAGTAAATTGTTTCATGTTGTGTATAATATTTAAGAAGGACGTGCGTGAGAGTTGGGTGCACGTTTGCAATAAATGCAACCAAGATTTAAATTCTTTTTTCTTTGTGTAAAAAATATTTGCAGGAGAATTAGAACTCGGTGCACTCAAAACACGTGCTGCATTGACTTCGCACGACACAAGTTTCACGGAAACGTATGCGAAATTAACATCAAGTCTGTCTTTGAAACGGCAACGTGTCTGTAACGTTACGTAGAGTTCTGGAAAACATTTTCCAATATTTCCCCGCAAAATGACGGAAAATGTTTAAACTGTGTGAGAAGTAATCGCAGACAGGATGTTACACCGAAAAAAAATATGGCCGCAGGAACCATGTTGTTAAAAAAAAAGGACAACCATCTGATGGCTTTTAGGTAACATCTGAATACTGTTAACATAGATAGTAATACAAAGAGAACTGTCCGTTGTATTTCTGTCTGCGATACTGAGCACTACGTTCCTATTACAAAATTTTCCACTTCAAAAATTATTTGATTGTTCCCACAATAACTAATATTTAAATAACCTAACAGAATATTCTTTATCCTCAAACCCGATTACAGGCAAGTTCAGTACTAGCAAGAGAACATTTTGCTGGGTTATTATTGTAGGGAAAATCCAAATATTGTTCAAGTTGTTGTGTTGGAGGTACCAACGGTTTTGTCGTAGGATTACAGTGCTCTGCTGAAGCAACCGTATTTTCAGTAGCAAATACCATTACAGAGAGGAAGGCATCAGACACTTCTGTTGGTATTACTCTCTATGTTAAGAATATTTAGATGGTAAACTACTACCCACCGGAACTTTGTCCCTATTTTAACCATTTAAATGCTTCCAACAACCAAGTTTTTTTCTCAGTGAACCCTTGAACTGTGGGAATGCGCCGTAATAAAGCAGGTTGTGATTTCAAGTTCCCGGTCAGAAAGTCGCAAAGCCTGATATTTACTTTCCTAGAGATACGCATCGTGCGGGATACAAGAACTATTTTCTGCTGGAATGGCAGCTCCAGGTGTGAGGCATTGTTTCAGCCTTGAGCTGTCGCGTGCAGAAGATGCCTGCAGGTGAGGCAATACGTTCATCTTTTTTTTTAAAGAGACATTCATTTTTTTTTAAACACAATACTATGTTTTTGTGATGTTACGAAGAGCCATTTAATTATACTAGTGGATGGATTTCCTAGCGTGCGTTTATGCTAATATTCGTAATATCGTATTTAATGTGCGTGAGTTGGGCTTGCGAGTAATAACAGAATAGACTGTTTCTGTTAAGGCACTAAATACTCTCCTGCTGTGTAGTGTTGGTGCGGACTGTTTGATCACAAGAGATATCTGGCTGGCACCTAACAACTGAGGTGTTCAGTGATGATGATAGTGAGCCAGGTAGAGCTGGAGTAGAGGTCGAATGCGATTATGGGTGAAACGGAGGTAAACAGATTAATTTTAGAAGATTTTGCCTATCCCCGCAGGCGTGGAAATGACTGGGTTCCTGTATTAAGCACTGTTGACCTCAGTGTGTTACTCTAAGGCAACCATTATTGTGTGCGTATTGACTTCAAGCATAAAAACTGGAGAAGAGCTACAGTTGGAATGTTTTCATGGTCATAATCAGGCAACTCTAATTTCATAAAGGGGGATGATTATATGAACCAAATTTTCTCAGGTTTAAGATCTTTTACCAACTGAACATTGCATGCTGATTTTTTGTTTAACCTCGTGTACATACTTATATACTGGTGTTTAAATAAATACATTAGAAAACTTCTTGATTAAAGGGTACACACACCTCCATCAGTAATCACTTTAGGCTGTGAGTTGTATTAAGTTTTCTGTGTTATTTTGCGTTAGAAAACTTCACAGAGTTTTTAACATACATTCAGGGACACGTTGCATGCCGGCTATTGTGAAAATTACTGACATTTTAAGATGATCTACTTTTACGGTGGTTTGTTTTACCGCTACTTGTGCAGAATTAGGCGGCAATCGGTTTATTACTTACCAACTATGACACTAAAGTTATATTTTTTTAATGGCTCCACCTTCGAAAATGGAGTGTGGATCTATCAACACACCACGTTTGGTTGGAACTGGTTGAATGTTTCCTGATATATGATGTAGCAACCGAACATTCAGAAGGTTGCATTTTGAAAGTGAGCATCCGGAATGGTCACGAATAACAAACGTCGGTTGCCATCTAAAATACTCGAAGTGTACCGAGATAGGGTAAAATAAGAAAACGGATTCACAGGTTTAGGGGAGGCAGGGGCACGCAATCTCACACAGTGATACGAGAAATCATGTAATCACTGTTTTCTATGTGAGAATTGTATTTTACTGAATGGTGACTCATCTCAGCATGGTGAACATCACGTATGATATTTTTAGGATGATAAGTTTGGCTGGAAGTGTAGAGTAATTATTGCTTTTCGGGTAGTCTGTTCATCACCAGGTAACTGTGATCAGGGCTGATCAGGTACGAGTTGAGATCTTGAAATCCATGCTTCACAAGTCTTAGAATTACAAGCTTGCAAGTACCCCATAACCACAACACTTCGGTCTTAAAAGTGTATACTTACATGACTCGTTGCCAAAATTACTACACCGGACACCCCTGTGCGAACAACTCACACAAGAGTATGCTAAAAATTAAACCTTAGGCCTACGGCAAGAGTGCCACTACAAAACAATTTGTAAGAATATAATAAACGTATTATTGTTTAATGTTATATTACTCTTTGCATGGGCTACGTTTAGATCGTTACAGTTTCGATTTCTTAACTGTACATTGGCCATCGTTTATAACAAATTCTTATAATAGAGAGAATAATAAAACGATATACCGTTATAACTGTCTTAAATGTATTATTGTATAAGAGTTGGTAATACACGATTCTCGCAGAAATGCACAATAGATCTGTTTTTCCTCTGCAGTATGAAAGTTATTGAGCATAGCAATGGAACAAGAACGTATTATTTTGTATTCAGTGAGATTTGCAAATACTTTGCAGTATATACGTGGTCATATATTTCAGATGCTGCGTGCAGTACGAGTGCATAATTACCACATAACAAGAATGGGGATAAATTATTATAGTCATGAGTTGATAACTGTTGTACTTTACATTGCCATAGACCTAACACACATGGATTGATACGTCGCAGATTAATACTTCTACGTTTGTTCATTGAAAGTTCACACTTCCAAAGTTTTTTTAATACACATGATGATGGTTTATGAAACGTTATATAGCGACGATCGTTAGTGGTATCATTTTCCTACAAAATTTGCTTACCACACGTTAGAACGTTAAAACGTTACTGCAGGAGGTAAACATAAGTACACACTAACCTACACTCTCTCGCTATTAAAAGCCTGTGTTTCATAGAACAGTATGCTAAAAAAAAAAAAAAATACACTTTGCAATCGTTAAGGCGGTTGCGTACCTGGAGATATTTTCGCGTTTAAGGCTTAGGATCAAAAGAGCAATAAGGACTACAATGACGCGTGCATCAAGTGTGCCATCGCCGCTATGCGCAAGGTTCCGAACTGGCGTGCAGTGTTCTCGTCGTGATGCGTGTAGCTACGGGACTTCAAGCGGCGACCCTGTCACTTTACGGGCCGAAAGTATGTAGCACGGTGCAATACAGGCTCCTATCGTAGTTTTGCACGCGTCCGGGTAGTGAGTATTAAGATAAGTTTTTTTTTATAGTAGGTAAACACGTTAGGGACTAGTTTAATAGCTTGCAACGAAGTTCAAGCGCCAAATAGGCCACCGCCTTGATATTGCAGAGTGTTTCGAGAGCGTCTTGTGTGAAATCAGAAGCAATTCCTGTATCTTACACGACTCTTGCGCTTATCATGCGTCATGTTGTGACGCTGCTTTAGAGAGGTTTGTGTGAGAAGGGGTGGCAGATGTCTGTGCTGGGGAAGGGCGGTGCCTAGGGGACATTTGTGATAGCAGGCTGTGGGACGCTTATTACCCGCATACTCTCACCACTTGCGGCTATTGTGCCAACACGTCGCACCCTTGCGCACGACGCTCTTGGATGAATCACATACCTGACCGCTCCTGAAAGCACAACTTAAGATCTACTTATATGCATATCGTGTATTCTTCCACAGTACGTAACATTGCCGTCGACCTGGTCACTTTATTGATGTTTCGGTCCAGTGAAACTGTGAAATTATTAGGAAAGTTGATATTTAACAAGTTTGCTTATTCTTTCAGTTATGTGCGTTAAAAAGACAAAAGGAAAATAAATAATTTCAGTTTTCACACATGTTTCACGTTAATACATGGAACAACTTTCTTTCCGTGGTTACCAACTTTACTGGGCACTTGGATGTCAGTGTGCCGCCTTAAAATAAATGCAGGCAGGCGCAATTACATTTTTCAAACGTTGATTTCAAAAGTGCTTAAATAACCGAGGGCAGTCTATAGCAGTTTTATTTTATTTAACGTAACCTGTAGTAAAAAAAGTTGCATGGTAGATTTCTCTCACCTTTTTCTCATAATGAAATTTTATAATACTTTTGTTCCTTGCAAAATTAATTATTTTGTGTAGAAAAACTTACTTATTAATATAGTACTATTTTTTTCAGAATCTCTTGACAAATTAATATATTATATATCCAATATTGCTCGTAACGTTTCGTGGACATGAGTTTATGAGCAAATATTTTCAGCTGCGGTTGAAGATCTTACTTTAAAGGAAATTGTAAACTATTTTTATCGTTAGACTGTCCTTTATACTAAACAACGATTTAATTTTTATCATTCGTTTGATGACAACGATTACTTTGGAAGCTGCGTAATATAAATAGTATTGTTTAAGAGAAAATATTTTTTTAGAAATATAATTTTTATGAACGCTTGAAGCAAATACCTGTTCAGTCAGTTACTTTCTAGAAAGAATGACACTGTGAGCACTTTTTCAAGAGCATATCTCGGTGGCGTAGTTACAGGAGGTGAAAGATGAATTCTGCTTTTCCAAAAGTGAATGGTTTAATTTTAACTGTCAAAACAAACGTAACGAAATGTATGTGCTATATTCGAGCGATATTTTGTGGCGACAAAACATTATATTAAAGTATCAATTTATTCTTAACATCTGAAATGCCCAGAATCTCTAGTTCGGCAAACTGAATTTTCAGTTTTTTGAAGGAACATTAACTCAAAATCTCTGTTTTGGGGAATAAACATGAAACATGTTAAAACTGTAGCGATAAAAAAATATTTTAATTTCTCGAAAGAACGTCTGTATTAGGTTCGAAATACTAGGCGCATGAAAAATGGTAATTTATACCACAACTCACGATAAGACTGTTCCTTTCTCGCCCTCCAATTTAATATTATGTCCACGCCCTTGTTTTAGGCGTTTCGCCACTCATTCCTCTCTTACTGTTTTCGACGTCTTTCAAACACGATTCCACCTGTTCCAGCGTCCAAAAAGTGGCGAGCGTTGAAACAAGATCAAACCAAATTTGAATATTCGAGTGCGTGGCACAGGTGTAAATAGAGAGCAGGCAGGAACAGAATAAAAAAAAAAAAGAAAAGAAGATGANTGCAAGCGTGGTCGACAGCTGGCGTTGCCTGCGCCTAAGGGGACGATTAAGTTCGACCCTGAAGCTTTATTCGTCATGTAGCGTCCGATTGTGGCGGATAGCGGCGTTGCAGTCGAACTGCTTGTTCACATTACGTTACAGCTGTCTCGTCCCCCCTTCTTCCCCCCCACAACCCGGCGTAATTGGAACTCATTTCTATGTAAAGGGTTACCGTCGAGTGGTTACAGTCCACGCTGAAAGCTACGTCTACATGTTGGCCTCAAGGGAAATTACGTATACCTACACGAGGTGAATGAATCTTCATGTTTCCTACAGAATATAATTTTACACCATTGTCGTCACAGCTCGAAGAGACCGGCTTCCACCAGAAAATGACAACAAGAACGAGAGATTTTTTCACGACTTTGTGGTGCATGCATATCATAATCATGTGTTACCTAAAAGTATTTTTTTTTAATCTGAGAGTGTCTAAGAACGATAACGTGAACAACGTACCGGATGTACTTGGTTCACGATTAACCGATACATTTTGAAAGCAATGGCGCGCTTTGTTCTGCCTTCCTGGGCATTGTGAATCCTTTCAGAGGAGACAGTGTTATGTATTTATGAGTATTTGGTGCCTCCACCAGTTGTTATATTTTAGGTTAGGGAGTTTTATGGTTTTATTAATATGTTTTGACTGGGAAAGGTCGATGGTAACTAAACTGACGTTATATTAAAGACTGAACAGGGCTTTAAATTAATTGTACTAAGTTTCAATTAATATAAGGTCTTGGCGAGGAAGGTCCAAATCATTAACGACGAGCCACACAAATTCGATATACGACTAACCTGAATGTTACGACAGGAAGCGGCGAGCTGCACACAAAGTTGAAATTTACGGTTATTCTTGCCGGTGCGGAGGAGCAGACAGGCCCAGTCCAAGGCGTTGCCAAGCGTTGTATATTCTCTATTCGAGGTTTTTTCACACTTTTTGAATCAAACTTTTGAAATAATTACCCTATGTATGACGTGTCGTGTAGTTTCGTAAATATGCAGAGTATCACAAGCGTTTGATACTTGCATTAACATAACAGTACCACATTATTAGTTGAAAATCAACTTTTAATATAGGCCCTACTCTATCTATAAGTTAAATTATTAAATTTATAGTTAGTAGAAATAAAACAGGGAGAAAATGTCGGCAATGCTTGGTAATAAATAGTTTATATGCAAAATAATATTACACTGACTGCATACGAATCCGGTGTGCTGTCTTTTGGTGTGATTTTCTATACTTGGTTAAGCTCTGTTTGCATGAGATGGAGGAATATTCTGGAAGTAGAACTTAAGTAGGGCTTCAGAAAAGTTGGAAGTAAGCGTGGATAGCTTATACTTTCTTGGTGGCGTAATTGTTCCGAATACTTTGCCACGGGACGAGGAGGGGAAATCCACTGGCGCTTCGGTGATATGTTTTACAAACTGTAATTGTTGCAGGGGCCGCGGCTCCTGAGTGGTTAGACTCCCCGCCTCCTACTGAGGCAGACCGGGTTCAATCCCCGGCCGGGTCACACCTAGCTTTTCGCAAGTGGAGATCGTGACGGACGATGCCGCTGGTCGGCGGGTTTTCTCGGGATCTCCCATTTCCCCCGCGCATGCACTCCGGCACTGCTCCATTCTCACCTCATTTCTCCCTCGTCGGTTCTTAATACCTCGCTGTCAAGAGCCGCCCAAATCTCTCAACTCAACTCAACTATAATTGTTGCAATGTGCTTTGTATACTTCCCCTTGCCTGGATATAGATGAGTCTCTGTAGTTTTCTTGGCGTTTAAACGTTTGCTAATTCATAACAACATGTAATACAAGTTGTGAAAGAACCCACAGCTTACTTCATTCCCTCCATTACACTTAAAGGTACAAACCGAAATCTGATATTGCATATACACATTTACTCAGAATTATCTATTTGAAGAATCTTCATGTCTTCGATAGCTTAAATACTGGAAAAAATTTACTAACTAATTAATTTTTGCGTCGTATGCTTGATTGTGTGCTTGATTTGTATTTAGTGGATGGAATAAAATATTGTATTATTAATTCTCAGTGAAACTCATTCCTTATTTCTTTCATGCTGAAGGTATTTTATCATCTTCGTGCGGGTATGAAGACACTAGCTTGAATATTAATGCTCGCAGTATATTTCTAAGTCCAAAGATTTGTCTCCTAATTACGATATGTAAATACGAAATACGAGGAGATATGTTACACACTACAAGAATTTCAGTATCTGAAATAGAACTTCTAATATAAAATCGTAATAAATATTATTATTATTATCTCAAACTCACCATTTCAATAGACAAGCTATTTACACTCAAATTGTGCAGGCGTACAAGAAGACATGCAATTCGAAATATAATGACTCTCTGATACGTGATAGGATGTCAGAAAATTTTTAATTAAATAGGTTTTTGGTATCACTGAGGTATCTTCAAAAATATTTTATTTGTCACCAAAAAAATGATACCAGAAATGTCCATGCATTTTGAAATGATGNCTGAGGTATCTTCAAAAATATTTTATTTGTCACCAAAAAAATGATACCAGAAATGTCCATGCATTTTGAAATGATAAAATGTAAATGATGCCTCAAAAGTTATTGACGTTCAGGAAAATAAGGCTATTCAAACGATGCTCCTAGTGCAGTTTTAACAAGCACTTGATCAGTGTACTATTATGTATTGATGGCTCGATATTGTTAATTAACCACTTTTCAAATCAACTCTTGTAAAATAAATTCATCCCCGTACCTTCAGATATTTTAACGGACACGTTAGCGGGCAAGTTCCCANAAATCAACTCTTGTAAAATAAATTCATCCCCGTACCTTCAGATATTTTAACGGACACGTTAGCGGGCAAGTTCCCAGGGAAATTGGCAATGGTGCAGGAAACGTAGACTGTATCTAAACGCGTTTCAGTCATGGTGGTCGATAACCCAATCAAGGTTACTTCACGCTTTTTGAAGCCCTACTAAAGTTATACATCCAGGATATTCCTCCGCTTCGTGCAAACTAATCTTAACTAAGTTCAGAAAATTACACCAAATGACAACGCAACTATTTCGTGCGCACTCAATTGTAATAACATTTTGCACGGTAACTACTTCTTACTAGGCACTACCAACACAAACGTTTTCTCACTGTTTTTATTCATATTTATTATAAGTTAAATATTATAATTAATGAATTAAACATAGGTTAAACTTAAATTTAACAAAAACAAAGATATATTTAAGTTCACAAAGGTACAAAACGCTTGTGAAACATGACATATTTACAAAGTAAATAAACACTTAATACATAGAATGATATTTCAAAGTTTTTATCCAAAAAGTGTGAAGAAAGAGAGCGAAAAGAATATATGTATTATTTATATCTACGAATGATGTCTACTATACGTGAGGCTGTTATTGGATGCCGTTTTATGTGGTGTATAATATCTAATTAACCCAATGAGCGACGAGAACGGTATATATATATATATATATATATACACTGTTCGTTGCACATTAATTTTATTTAATACACACATATATATACATATATATACATTTATATATACTGTTCGTTGCACATTAAGTTTATTTAATACCGTACACCATAGAAAACGGCATCCAATAACGGCCTCACGTCTAGTAGACATCATTCGTTGTTGAGACTGCATTCCGCATTATCGCAAATAGCTGCTGCTTGTAACATCAAACACGATCGTTTTATTATTTTTTGTGACATGGCGGTACGTTGTACTGATGTCTGTAAAGTTACAAGAAACAAAAAATTTATTCGTTGCATAGCCTAAGATGATAATCATACTATCTATATTATAAATAATATTGTTACACTTTTTTTCAAAGCCTCTCGGCCTATCCATGATCTTTAAGGCATGAAGGCTTAATTAAGTAATTAAGTAAACGATAGTTCTCTAAGTGAAAGTGACATTGTGCCAAAACTAGTGTTAACTTTCTAATTGTATTTAAACTAAGTATAGAGAATAATTCTAAAGGTTTTCTAAACAAGCGAGATTTAGGCACACGTTTTAGAAAACGAGAATAATTACTCCAATAGCCGAAGTGCGTTATAAATTGAAGTGAGAGTGTTTAAATAAATAAGCTCACGAGTGTAAATATTTTGTGCGGATTAAGACGCAGGGATAAATGAGGTGGAGGCAATATAATATCAAAGTACAAACCAGCAAGCGGACACAATGGATACAAAATAAAAAAAGTTCCCGATTACTTTGTACTTAAAAAGACAATTTTTAAACTACAGAGTACTTGAAAACAAAACTTACTATTGCATTCCGAATAATTAAATATTATTAAAAAATGTATACGCATGCTACTTTGCCGATGTAGAAATGTACATTACGGCCTATACACGGTACGGAGTAAGATTTGGTCTATCGCCATTTCGGGGGAAATAAAAAACCAGTGTAATCAGCAAACGTTAGGTCGCTGTGCCTTTTTATTATTTAAGACATACCAAACTCGCCAAAAAATAGCTGTACATTACCCTTCGATGTCTCAGTTGTTGTCCACAATCGCTGTCATTTCAAACTCACATCCCAGCGGGACGGCAGTATTTCGTACGTACTGCATTTTGTAGTGAGTTTTTTTCGTGGCGCGGAATTCATACTTATAACTTCGCGATTACGTTCTCCAAGTCGGCTATGAGGAACAGATGCATCCCTCGAGTAGAATAGCTGACTCCATTTGGTGCCAAACTGAACAGAGTGATGACGTTATAAGCTAAACCATTTCAGGCACGGTGGTCTATAGATGTTGCACCGGTAGTGAATTTAATCTTGTAAACTGCACAGAGCAGGAAATGACATCCACTAAACGAAGTCCCTCGCGTGGTAGGATATGCCACTCGTTTTTTTTTAACTACATCCCGTAGTCGTATAAAGAACTGCTGCCAATTGCATCAACAACAAACACTTTTACTGGCCCGGACATACGGGAGAGCGTTATAATGATACTGGTACAGTTTCAAGCAAAAAAATTTGTTCGTTGCATCGCCCAAAATTACAGTTTTATATGTGTCTGAAAGAGTTAAGGGCTCCACCTGCCCAGGTCATTAAGTGGTTCAGTAAAAAACTTTTAATTCTAAAATGCCAAAAATGTCTAGGCGATACATGCTTACGAATGTCATTTAAACACTTTCAGACACAGCGCCTTATGTATGGGAATTTTCACAGGAAGTGACTTTGGTGAAAGCATGCTCTGCAAAAATTACGAAACACCTGCCAGTTATCAGTGAAGCTCTCACTAGTTAGCATATATCGTTCGGTTACGAGAATCTTACCAGAAGTCTCACAAGCAACTGCGTATAATAACATCNCTCACTAGTTAGCATATATCGTTCGGTTACGAGAATCTTACCAGAAGTCTCACAAGCAACTGCGTATAATAACATCAAGCACAAAAATATGTTTATTGGTTGCGTTATATCGCACCCACAGAATAAGACTGTCGTAACCACGAAATCTATGTTTTGAGTCCAAGTAAATCCACTTTAAAGATTTCAAATTGTCATGAAAAATAAGATTTCAATATCTCCCGTAAGAGCATACGCGTGTCTTCGAAATGCTTCTAGAATTAGTTACGACATATCTATAAAAATGAAGGGAAACTTAAAAAAAAATTATTTAATGTATTTACGACATTTTAACTGTTGGTGATTATTGCAAATGAAGAATTACAACAATGTTGTTATTAATGGTTATTATTAGTGACAGTCTCTTTATCTGGAGTACAACTAAATGTACCAACTGTTAACAGAGTAAGGAGCTGCCGCAAACAGATAGTAGCATATATAATGATGAAAACAAACCACAAACAATTTTGTTTATTGTAGTTACGAGAGTTTAATTGTTTTAAAATAGTGTATTTGAAAAATAAGTGTGTGTCTTTATTAATAATATACTATTAATTACGACGAATACAAGAGATACTAACTGTTAACATGGTAAATAGTTGTCACAAAATACATTGCAGGATATTAAGTATTCAAAACAAGGCAAGCGATGCATAACAGAAACAATAACAACAGTAACAGGAAATTTTTCCACTCTAGTTGTCAAAAACCAAAATGATACATAATGATTCAAAATAAGCCTCATAGGAAGTGCATACAAATTACGAAACACAATCTTTCTTCTGAAATGTGTATTTTTTTGCGGCATTGTTAATTGAATAATTGTGTTCATAAGAGTATGCCTTTAATCAATTAACTCTAAATACTTACAGATATTTAACTTTCCGGAATGTACACTAAAATTACAACTACATTCAATAACGCTAAAAAGAATAAGTAAATAGTTTGATCATCAAAAATAAATACTTACTTCTCGCTTTCACATCAGCAGTGTTCTCATAGGGAACGTTGCCTCATTTCGTCTGAAGAGTAACCAGATACTGGTAATACTCTTGATACACGCTTGATAATATTCCATCACATAATAATAAAATGTCCTTATTTTCAGATAAAATACACGGCCTTATAGTGCAGGCAGGAGTGAGCGAGGAATTGTGACGAGGGTCAACCTCTTTGACGTTGCCTAAGATTTATGGTTTTGAAATAATGACTTTCAAAACCTGTTTTGTAAAATAAGATGTATTTGTGATCCTTTTTGACTTGACATACACGAATACCATTCCATGTCACAACATTTCAATTTTCTTTTTATCTTTGAAGTTTAATGGCAATGGTGAGTTCATGTTATAACGATGGTTTGATTGGACAGTGACCATTGCCGACCATGAAACTAAATAAAAATCTTGCACACACAAACACAGAACTCAGCAAGACAAAAGACGGAAAAACCTCTTGCAACACCACAGACAGATAATTAGAGAAAGCTGTTTCCTTGTTAATGAAAAATATATATGTATATAATTAAAAAGACAAAAAGTTAGACGAACAACCTATTATTACAAAACAGGACAGACAAAGAAAGCAAACAAAAAGAAAAGAAAACACGATGACGAAAACGAAAACACCACACNTATTACAAAACAGGACAGACAAAGAAAGCAAACAAAAAGAAAAGAAAACACGATGACGAAAACGAAAACACCACACGAGTGAACATAACACTGCAGAAAACAATGTTAGTGGACACAGTTGAACATAAAACTCAAAACATATACACACATAGGACAAAAACCACAATGAAACACAAGTCAGGAAAAGTATTCGTTGTCAGATTATAAACAAAATAAATCAACCCTAAGAACAACACATGGTTTTTTGTCTTCCCTGTTGGTTTATGTATTATTATCTTTGGTCATTTTTGTGGTTCCTATGTTATTCTTAGTTGTGATGGAAATGCCCGGATTAGGCCATATAAATAAGCGCATCAGTCTGTATAATCACTGTGGCTTTCTATGTGAATAGAATAGTACTTAAACTGGACAGATAAGGCACTACAGACACCGCAGTCAGTACTGTGTATTACTGTAGTAAATAATTTATCACGATGTACAAAATAAAATTTACCAAATGATAATAGAAATAGTAAAGGAGAGAGTAGCAAAAACATTCAAAAAATTAAAGTATGAATTTTTTTCAAATTAATAATTTGGAAATGTATTAAATTGGTCCAATTATTAAGCCATTATGCTTTAGTTTTTATACTGTCGGAGTTTTCAGTGGTACTTTTGCCATTCTAAGTTTAAATGATTTGCAGTAATTAGCGAAAAAGATAAGCATCTAGGAGTGGTAGGAACGAAATGATAGTGGACGTGTTCAAGGTTCATTTGGAATTATTGCAACGGTTACAATATCAAATCTCACGGGCAATATTACTTGCCCCACGTTAGTAGAATGTAGCGCCCCTTAGAGTCTAGATACTGCACCAATTCAGTTCGGAAGAGAGTCGTACAGCCATTGTATCATTTCCTGAGGCAAGTCAGCTCACGTCTGTTGTAAATGATCCTCGATATCTTGCATATTCGGCATCGGGTCGGAGTGGAAGAAAACGTTTTTTATTGAACATAAAATTGTAGAAACGCTTCGTCATCGAAGATCACAGGGAATCTGCGTTTACTGCATTAGGATCATTTTGCGGCGAAATGTTTGTAAACCGATCTGTCTCCTAGAAGACATATCTGTATAGGCATTACATTCATAGATGTCCCTTCTGAGGAATGAAAATCTTGCGGGAGTGACCATTTCCCTTTGGGAATAAACTCTCCCTCTCTGTTTGGAGGGTGCTGGGATATATGGGGGACTGTCAAGCTCAGTCTTCTTGACAAGAAAGTTTTACTTCAAACATAGAGAAACTAGCACTTAACGGACTCTATATTGGCATTTGCCGACCAAAATCACGGCGGGGCTATTCGTGGCGTGAAAAGGGCAAGTTTCTCTAAACGCGAACATACTGCGGACTGGCTTGAAACCAGGGACCATGCCTGTGGTGGGCGTAAGGTGCTCTACGGGTAAGATTCCTGGTGGGGGTGGTCGGAACTACAGATAAGGTCCTCCTTATCTAGTGGAAAATCTGGGGAGTTGCCTGGCTTATAAGCGGGCACTAGGCCGTCTCATCAGTTCCCATGCATTTCAATGTTTTCATATTGAAATTCATGCTCGGGTCCCAATGGTCCGTCATGGACTAGCAGTTCCCCCGTTTGTAAGGCAGCTCCCCAGACTTTCCACCTGATAGGCAGGATCTTTCGCGTAGCTAACGTCATTAAAACTAGAAATCTTGCCCCGTAGTGCACCATACGCCCACCACAAGCCGGTACTCCGTGACTGTTCCCATACCTAGTTTTACCAAGATGGGTAACTGCCTCCCAGGTTGAGCTTGAATCATTGTCAATAATTATAATGTCGGTCTGGTTTTAGACTGGCTCACTCCTTAACAGTAAGACCATTGGGGCCCAAAGGCATGAATTTCAACGTTTGTGAAATTCAAATGCATGGTAACTGGACGAAGGCACGCTTTAAAGAGGCCTGTATTTTCTACATGGAACTAGAGGGCACCGGGGTTTGTAACCCCACATGTACGCTGATGTAGTGTTCTGGAATACCCGCAAGTGTTATTGAAAAGGAAAGAGCATGGACTGACGCAGATCTCGTTTGAACTTCCATCAACTGTTTGACTGTCGACGACGGGAGCGAGCACGATTGTCGAAGTCCCTCATTGCAGACTCTCATCTTGGCCGGTGCGTCCAGGTGAGAGACGGTGGACTCGTGCGGGCAATGGTTTAAAAACAGCGCCCAGCAGTATTGCCACAATCGTTGCAAAGATGAGCGTGGTGCAAAAATTACATCGTAATGTAATAAAATAGATCGTGAATAGACTAACTGCTTTAATTTGCAGGCCGAAGCTGAGGATATCATAGCAAAATTAATATTACGTCGTTATAAAATAATTATAATTATCCCAGTGATGGCTTGATGGCTGGGACTGGGACCCGCAGCCATATGTTCTACCCTGTGCTGTATTCTTAAGGGTTCTGTGTCTCTGTTCAACGTTTGTCGGCCAAAATGCAGACAGCAGCTATCAAGCGCTGAGTTAAGTGGAGAATTATGGATATTATGTACCTGATTAAAACGCGCATGCGCATGGCGCCAACCGCCGGCGACCATGAAAAAAAAGGAGAGCGGGGAGGGGGTCTTTTTCCGTCCAACTGTGAAAAGGGGAGGGGCTAGGGAGGAAGGTGGTAGACCTGGAAAGTAAAGTGGCTGGACTTGCCATCATGCGGCGCGCATAGCTATGAGCCGCGGAGGGCGATGCTATCTGGCGCGGTGTAATGACTGCGCAGTAGTTTGCTAATACGCACCGGGAAGCTATTCCCTCCAGTACAAAGTGGGGCGGCTGCTTTGTCCGCCGTGNTCATGCGGCGCGCATAGCTATGAGCCGCGGAGGGCGATGCTATCTGGCGCGGTGTAATGACTGCGCAGTAGTTTGCTAATACGCACCGGGAAGCTATTCCCTCCAGTACAAAGTGGGGCGGCTGCTTTGTCCGCCGTGCGGCATTACACGCACCTCAGTCTCTGCTACAACCGCCCTCCCCTTCGCCAACTCAACTAGGCTCGTCCAGGCTGGGCGAACCGCTGCCCGTCGTCTCCTCGCAGTTGCAAGTGAAGAGTGAAGAGATTTGGGCAGCTCTCAACAGCGAGCTCTTGAGAGCCGATGAGGGTGATTGAGTTGTAGAAGTTGTCGCAGTTGTAGAACGAAGAATTTGAATATACAAAACTGACAGGTTTTTACTGGGCTCTTTGAATTCAATCAAACCGAGGGGCCACGTATGTGTTTNATTTGAATATACAAAACTGACAGGTTTTTACTGGGCTCTTTGAATTCAATCAAACCGAGGGGCCACGTATGTGTTTATCTGATGGATAGGGGGCTGTACGCAACATAAGATGTACTGAATGAAAAATATTGTTGTAGTAACCATATTTGTGTACTTGTAACCCACCAAGACAGTTAAAATAGGGACAACAATCTGTGCGACTACGCCAACTTTATTAATTAAAAATTAAAGTCGAACTGTGTCCATTGTTGACCATGAGACTAAATCAAAATCGCACACACACAGAACTCAGCCGAATCAGCAATCACTCTTCCAAGCACCACCAATCAAAGACCACCTGCCCTCCTATTGGTGCGCTCGGAAGAGTGCCAGAATCGTATATATACTCCCTGTTTTCCACATCAGCTCAGTCTAAAAAACATAAAATAACTGAAGTAGAGTAAATTTAACTACAAACCTGTTTTTATTGAACAACTAACGTATAGCCAATCACCTAGGCAGTGCTGCATCCCTCTTAATTTCCTTTGCTGGCAGGGGGAGGATAGTGGACCATTATGGGGCATCGGGCTTGCTGGGGAAACTCTGTGGACACATTAAATTAGCTGCGGAGAGAAACCTCCGTAAGTACAGATTGGGGTGGTGCAGGGAGTTAGGAATGGGACAATCTTGCTTCTTCATAATCTCCCTGTAGGTCTTATGAAACCCCGTTGGGTGGTAAAGGGCCCCTCACGGGGCTTGATCTACCACCGCTCTGAGCTTCGGCAATGATGAAAAACGGCGGTGGAAGTTCATTCTACTGCGATTGTTATTCTAGTGTCTAACCTGAAGAAGGGGACAGATTCCAGGTCCCGAAACATCGTGAAGACATGCAATTATATTTTGGGGTTATCATTTTTTCGTCGTTTCGTGTTCTCTATCTTGGTTTATTTATTCTTTTCTCTGGTTATTTTTGTCGTTAGGGTTTTTTTCGTAGTGTTGAATTATTTGGTTTTATAATATGACAAGGAATACTTTTTCCTTACTAGCGTATCATTGGGTTTTTGTCCTATTTTTGTTTGTGTTTAGAGTTTTTATTGTTCATCTGTGTTTACTGATGTTTTTCCACTGTTTTGTTCACTTGTGTGGTGTTTTCATTTTTTGCCATCGTGTTGTCTTTTCTTTTGGTTTGCTTTTTTTGTCTGTCCTGTTTTGTAATAATAAGTTGCTCGTCCGTATTTTGTCGTTTTAATTATATACATGTATATTTTCTANATTTGAATATACAAAACTGACAGGTTTTTACTGGGCTCTTTGAATTCAATCAAACCGAGGGGCCACGTATGTGTTCATCTGACGGATAGGGGGCTGTACGCAACATAAGAAGTACTGAATGAAAAATATTGTTGTAGTAACCATATTTGTGTACTTGTAACCCACCAAGACAGTTAAAATAGGGACAACAATCTGTGCGACTACGCCAACTTTATTAATTAAAAATTAAAGTCGAACTGTGTCCATTGTTGACTANAGTAACCATATTTGTGTACTTGTAACCCACCAAGACAGTTAAAATAGGGACAACAATCTGTGCGACTACGCCAACTTTATTAATTAAAAATTAAAGTCGAACTGTGTCCATTGTTGACCATGAGACTAAATCAAAATCGCACACACACAGAACTCAGCCGAATCAGCAATCACTCTTCCAAGCACCACCAATCAAAGACCACCTGCCCTCCTGTTGGTGCGCTCGGAAGAGTGCCAGAATCGTATATATACTCCCTGTTTTCCACATCAGCTCAGTCTAAAAAACATAAAATAACTGAAGTAGAGCAAATTTAACTACAAACCTGTTTTTATTGAACAACTAACGTATAGCCAATCACCTAGGCAGTGCTGCATCCCTCTTANAAATTTAACTACAAACCTGTTTTTATTGAACAACTAACGTATAGCCAATCACCTAGGCAGTGCTGCATCCCTCTTAATTTCCTTTGCTGGCAGGGGGAGGATAGTGGACCATTATGGGGCATCGGGCTTGCTGGGGAAACTCTGTGGACACATTAAATTAGCTGCGGAGAGAAACCTCCGTAAGTACAGATTGGGGTGGTGCAGGGAGTTAGGAATGGGACAATCTTGCTTCTTCATAATCTCCCTGTAGGTCTTATGAAACCCCGTTGGGTGGTAAAGGGCCCCTCACGGGGCTTGATCTNTTGCTTCTTCATAATCTCCCTGTAGGTCTTATGAAACCCCGTTGGGTGGTAAAGGGCCCCTCACGGGGCTTGATCACCACCGCTCTGAGCTTCGGCAATGATGAAAAACGGCGATGGAAGTTCATTCTACTGCGATTGTTCTTCTAGTGTCTAACCTGAAGAAGGGGACAGATTCCAGGTCCCGAAACATCGTGAAGACATGCAATTATATTTTGGGGTTATCATTTTTTCGTCGTTTCGTGTTCTCTATCTTGGTTTATTTATTCTTTTCTCTGGTTATTTTTGTCGTTATGGTGTTTTTCGTAGTGTTGAATTATTTGGTTTTATAATATGACAAGGAATACTTTTTCCTTACTAGCGTATCATTGGGTTTTTGTCCTATTTTTGTTTGTGTTTAGAGTTTTTATTGTTCATCTGTGTTTACTGATGTTTTTCCACTGTTTTGTTCACTTGTGTGGTGTTTTCATTTGTTGCCATCGTGTTGTCTTTTCTTTTGGTTTGCTTTTGTTGTCTGTCCTGTTTTGTAATAATAAGTTGCTCGTCCGTATTTTGTCGTTTTAATTATATACATGTATATTTTCTANTTGTCTGTCCTGTTTTGTAATAATAAGTTGCTCGTCCGTATTTTGTCGTTTTAATTATATACATGTATATTTTCTATTGACAAGGACACAGATTTTCCTAATTATCTGTCTGTAGTCCTGTAAAATGTTTTCCTTTTTTTGTCTTGCTGAGTTCTGTGTAGGTGCGATTTTTATTTAGTCTCATGTTCGGCAGTGGACACAATCAAATCATACCATCATAATAACAATACAGTCTTTTATAGAATTTGGCGTTTTGTCATTATATGGTCAGATAATTTGCTGATAAATATTTTGTCGGTGAAAATCCTGTATCTTATTGAATCATTTCACTGTTGAAATAGTAAAATTATTACTAATTAATCTGATACAAAAATAACGATTTAATACTGTATTTGCGGATGCTAGTGAACACCGACAACTTCGTAAATTGAAACCCCTATTTTTATACATAGAATCTGAACAAAACTTAACTTACATTGACATTCGAATGTTGCAAAGACATGTACATGAGTAGTGTAATTATGGAAAGTCGGGCACAGGGGGCTGGGAGTCCTGACCCGGAGCCTACATCATGCTCTGACATTCCGGTTAGCCGGTGGCCATCCTGTCTGCAATATTGGATCCAGGTGACGTTAGACTTTATTATTGACCTTGACCCTCTGTACCCGTGGCCTGGATGACCTTGAACACAGAAATCCAAAAAATTGCAGAAAAATTATAAAACCTCAAGAAATTCATAATAAATAAAAAATTTNGACCTTGAACACAGAAATCCAAAAAATTGCAGAAAAATTATAAAACCTCAAGAAATTCATAATAAATAAAAAATTTAAAAAAGTTAAAACATTATTTTAAAAAATATTTCAAGATGTACTTGTAAGACGTCCGGGGTTCTTTGACAGGTGGATCGACTAAGCTCCCTACACGACCGGCCCTCGCCAGGTCGGCCAGTGTCCATCTCTTCAGCCATGTTAAATGATGATGACCTTGACCTTCAACCGTGACCTTGAATAACATTGAAAACAAAAAATAAAAAAATTACAAAATATACAAAACCATTATAAAAAATTAACAAAAAATGTTATAACATTGAAAAATTATTAATTTTTTTTAAAAAGATGTACATGTAAGAGGTCTAGGGTTCGATGGCAGGTGGATCGACTAAGCTCACGTCACGACCGACCCTCGCCAGGTCGGCTGGTGTCCATCTTGTCAGCCTTGTTAGATGTTGATGACCTTGACCTTCGACTTTAAACTTGGATGGCCTTAAAGCCAAAAATCCCAAAAAAATTCCAAAAAATTCTAATGAATTCCCAAAAACCCTTGACACTTGACTCAAAACTCAAACCCTAAAACCCAAGATTAGACTCAAGGGTCTTGACCCAAGACTCAAGACCCTTGACCTAAGACTCAAGACTCAAGATACAAGACCCAAGTATTAAGACACTTGACTTAAGACTCAAGAAACTTGATGCAAGACTAAAGACTCAAGAACCAAGACCCAAGACTCAAGACTCTTCACACTTGACTCTTGACTCAAGCTACTTGACTCAAGACTTAAGACACTTTACCCAAGACTCAATATCCTTGACCCAAGAATCCAGATTAATGGCTCAAGACCTTTGACCCAAGACTCAATACTCAAGACCCGTGACCCCAGATGCTTTACTATTAACCTTAAACACAAAAAAATCAAATCAAATCCTAAAAATAAAAATAAAATCCTCAAAATTCTAAAACCATTCGAAAAATTCGAAAAATAAAAAATAAAAATAAAAATGAATATTAAGAAAATTAATATTTCGAATGTTTGGACATAACATGGTCCGGAGCCAAAGCCGACATCATGCTCTGACATAATGGTATTTCGGCTACCAGATTATGAACTCACCCAACCACCATTATTAATCCAAGTGGCCTTGAACTTGGGTTTTTTGACCTTAACCCCATGAGCTCGGTTTACCATGAACCCAAAAAATTCTATTTTTTTTATAAAATCATAAAACGGAAATATTTTTTTTTAATTTAATTAAATTCTTGTTTTATTATCAATCTTTCAATCAATCTCACAATACTTCCATCAATCAGCTCCGTAATCAGCACTACAATCAGAACCATAATCAGTAATCCACACCAATCAACACCAATCCACTTTAATCCACACACCAATCCACACAAACTCACTCCAATCCACACCAATCCACTCTAATCCACACACCAATCCACACAAACCCACTCCAATCCACACATGAGTCCACACAGAAATCCTCACATGAATCCACACGCCAGTCCACACATGAATCCACATATCAGTCCACACATAAATCCACACAAATCCACATATCAATCCACACACCAATCCACGCATCAATCCACGCACCAATTCACACCAACCCACACTCCAATCCATACACCAATTTGCACACCANCCACACAATTTCACACATCAATACATACACAAATCCACACCAGTCCACACACCAATTCACACCAACCCACACTCCAATCCATACACCAATTTGCACACCAATCCACACACCAATCCACACTAATCCGCACCAATACACACATTATTCCAATTACCAAAACACACAAATCCATACACCAATTCACACCAATCCACACACCAATCAACACCAATCCACACACCAATCAACACCAATCCACACCAATCCCCACATAACTTTAAAGCTGTGAAGTAAAAAAAGCATACGACACAGAAAAATAAAGTAAACCAATTATTTTATAATAATTTATTATGTTGTAATTAAAATTTCAGAAGAAAGCAGTTCATGACATTATGCGNAATCCCCACATAACTTTAAAGCTGTGAAGTAAAAAAAGCATACGACACAGAAAAATAAAGTAAACCAATTATTTTATAATAATTTATTATGTTGTAATTAAAATTTCAGAAGAAAGCAGTTCATGACATTATGCGATATATTCCTGATTCTTCAGTTTGCTAATGATTGAAGATATATTTTTAATGTGCATGAGATCCTCGCGTTTTTGAAGNTATATTCCTGATTCTTCAGTTTGCTAATGATTGAAGATATATTTTTAATGTGCATGAGATCCTCGCGTTTTTGAAGGTCAATCAAATATCTAAGTATTAACAAGTTCATTCGGATCTTCGGGAAACAAGGTTGCTAATATTATCGACGTCTTCTGCCTTCTTCATGTTACTTGTTGCAGTAAATGTGTTGGAGGGGTGTGTCAGTGCATTGAGAAAATTTCCATCATGGTCTTCAACACTATCACTGTCTTCATGTTCATTTTAATCAATATCGTATTCATGGTCATCTTCACCTCCAGTTTTGTATTCTATATTAAAGTTGATTTTATTTGTAGCAGGAGTTGTGTGCTCATCAGTATCTAGAGATGTAGACAGTTTATTTTGAAGTTGGTTGACTTTACGCGAAAGACTTGCAAGTGTACATTCCACACAAACCGTCTCTACTGTACTCATTCCGTCTTTAGCATTAACTGTCTCATCATAATCACCTGTCGAATCGGTACCCATCGATACAGCAAGAGGTATTGCCGGAAACACTTGCTGACTCCCAGTAGACGAATCTCTGAAGATCTCGGTATGTTCTTTCAAAGTATCGCCTTGCACAAATTGCATGGGACCAGTGTCATAATGCTTCATCGCGCGAAAAGGACTTCGTACAAGCCGTTATCTCATGTCGACGAGCATTTTGACCATAAGTAAAAACTCGATCGCAGAATCCGCACTGGCAACAACCAGATAGCGATGATGCAGGTCGCGGCTCCATGCTCGTTGAGGTCAAAGGCAGGCCTTCGTATTTGCAATTTATCTTCGTGGTATGACGAGAGAACGCTTCCAAATCGATGTTCATCTCACGGTGTCAGAACGTCAACTGTAATTTTTTCTATATAAATGTGCCTAGCTTGTGCCCACAAAAGGCTTTCCACCATACAATGTATATGTAAAAAATATGGGAGCACTGTGAGAAAAACCTCATATTCTGTTTGGATCAGCAAGGGCCCCAGGGAAAATATAAAAACCGCAGATACCGTCGCCTTTGCACTAATATATATTTATATTAAATTATAATATGATTTAGGCATTTTTTATATTAGCATATAATACGCTTATATATTTATAATCCCATATAATATTCATGTGTTTATATTACCAAATAATATGCATACATAATTATATTCCGATACAATATGCATATATTTTTATATGCATAAAGGCATATAAAATATGCATTGTTGACGGTAACTGCCAGTTTATTATTTTCCCCGGGGCCCTTGCTGGTGCGAACAGAATATGAGGGCTTTTTCCAGGGTGCTCCCAGGTTTTTAAAATATATATAATACATCCGTATTTTCTCTCCGAATGAAACTCGCCTGGTGGGTAATTTAATACACTAGTACCACCTAGGTAATGAAATCATATTAAATCCAATATGGCGGTCAAACAAATGTGAGAGACAAACTCCAGTAATGTATAAACATATGACAAACAAATAAAACAAAATGGCGGACGGTGGCTGTGACGCCTATTAAGAAGGCGGATTGCACTGACCAAGATGGCAGACTGCACTGACTAAGATGGTGGACTGCACCGACCAAGATGGTGGAGGGCTGCATCTGCTAATATGGCATACTGCACTGACAAAATGGCGGACGGCTGCATCTACCACGATGATGGACGGTTACTGAAATGCCTACCAAGATGGCGGACTGTACCTACCAAGATTGCGGACTGCAGCTACCAAGATTGCGGACTGCAGNACTGAAATGCCTACCAAGATGGCGGACTGTACCTACCAAGATTGCGGACTGCAGCTACCAAGATTGCGGACTGCAGCTACCAAGATTGCGGACTGCAACAACCAAAAGGGCGGATGGTGGCTGTGACGCCNCTACCAAGATTGCGGACTGCAGCTACCAAGATTGCGGACTGCAACAACCAAAAGGGCGGATGGTGGCTGTGACGCCCACCAAGATGGTGGACTGTACCTACCAAGATGATGGAATGAGTATGACTGGAGGGGGGTGTGAGGACCAATGAAATTTAAGTTTTTTTAAACAAATTTTCTAAGCAAATATTTTTCATAATTTTGTAATACTTTTAACATAAGTTTTTTTAAAAAAAAATTCTATTTTTTTTTTGTATTTTGTTTATTTGTTTTTCTGGGTTCCCAAGATGAAAGGTCTCCGGAGCCAAGGTCAGGGTCATGGTCACCTGGATCCATGAAGTCCACCAGTTGACCAGAATGACAGAGCACGAACAGCTCGAACACTCCGGTCCCAGGCCCCGATATGTCAAAAGTCCCCATAATCCCTCGACTAGCGGCCACAGAGTGTTTTGTTGGTATTCAACCTCCCAAATTATTTAGTGGTGAACACAAAATTACTAAGTCGTCGCCGCTGTAATTTTGCGGCCACTAAACATTTATGAGGCCGCGGTGGTGTAGTGTCTATACGACTCGCCTTCCATATAGGCGAACCGGGCAAGATACTCGGCGGAGTTGCTCCCGGATTTTCGAATTTGGGAATCGTATCCAACGATGCCGCAGGTTAGCGGGTTTTACTAGGGATGATCTCCCGTTTTCCCCGCCCTTGCATTCCGGGGCTGCAACATTCTTGCCTCATTTCATCTTCATCGGCTCTCACGACCTCTTTGTTAAGAGCCGCCCAAAATATCCTAACAACAACGAATAAGTGATCTTAGTCAGATGTCAAATGGGCGAATTGGAACATAGTTTAGGGTGCCAGTCCCTTTACGTAGGCTGCTGGTTGAACTTTGTGATGCTTGTCCGACCCCAAACCGGCGGGGTGTAAGGATTAGCACGGTGGATTCTACACGGCCAGTACTCGTGCCTCAGGGCTAGCTTAATAGCCGCCAGACCTCAGGGATTGCCGGTCTCCGGGAGGGCCGAAATCCCNCTTATGTATTGTGAAAATGTGCTTCTTTGGAGGGTTCTGCGTCTGCCCAGTGCTTCCGAATGTCAACGACGAGAAATTTAAATAAGCGCGGGTAAAACTGCAGGCGCACGTTGTGCTAAATTACTGTTACCTGAGTCCCTATTTACTGGCACCGTCTGAAATAAATTATTGACAGGGGGTTAGGAATTTTCGTTTTCATTTAATTACAAATAAAAGACTTCATCGCTGTTATGGTTTATGGGATTATAATTGTGCGCCTCTCGGTGACCACTCATTGACAAAACAAATTCATGTGCTGATCAATCAGAAGGCAAGTGACTTCTCGCCGTGGCAGCCGCTAATGAACAAATGAGTCCAACCCCGGATATTGGATTGTCTGTGAATTCTTTTTCTGTTGGCTGTTCGCGGTTAAGTAAGCACTTTTGAATGACCTGCCTAGGATCTACTTTTCTTCCCATTTTGTATCCTTCTGTATACAAGGTTTTTTTCTAATAACATGTCGAAATTCAAACCACAGCATCTTGGACCAATATAAACAAATAATCCTAGACACAAAATGTCAAAACATTTAAATTGTAAGCTGGTCATAACAACGCCGGGAGTTTGCAGATTTAGGTACCTGTGTGTACAACATGTTGCGTATTACGAAGACGAACAGAATTGGCGCGGTCGTCTAAATGCGAAATACGTTTACATCGTAGCTAACTTAATTTCATTCGCCTGCGTGATATGCAACTTGTTATGCATTCGTGTGCGTGTAGCTGCGGAATCCCGGCGTTGTTATGTCTAAATTAAAATTAAATTTAAAAAAAACTATAGGAATTTTTCCAAACATTTTGTTACAACTTACATTGCCATTGACTGCGTCCCTTTATTCATGCACACTCAAAGTGAAAGTAGCGAATTGTTAGGAATGACGGTGTGTATACTGTATTTATGCAAATCCATTTTTAAAGCTAAAGACCAGCAACACCAATATCGGTGGCAATAAATATGAATATTACACTCACGACATAAAGTCAAGAGTTATGAACTACTTTTGCTTATTCTCTGCCAACTTAACCCATTTGGCCACGCATTAATTTGCCAGCTGAAGTGTTGCAAACTTGTGTTACTTCCACTTGTGTCTAGAGTACATTTTGAAGACAATGAACAACGTGGCTGCGTGCCGAAAGGCTCTACGACCAGCCAATCATAAACGATAGGCGTGGTACCCGTCTGGAAGACCGATTCCTTGCTGTGCACTCTTCTGTCCGTGAATACAAGTTAAGCAGGAGCCCGCAGGTCGGGCTGTAATGTAGTTTATCTATGGTTATGAGCAGTTTTTGTTTCAAATGTTTCTTTCACAAATTCTCAGTTCAACGTGAACAACCTACAACAACGAGATTTTTGGTGATGAGGAATGCCGTCTATAGACTATAGATGAGGAACACAAATTGTTAGTCTTCTGCTTCGCGTGCACCCAACGTTGACCTAACCCAAACCAACACAGCTGTCAAAGTCACATTCTCAACAGTGATGAACGTGTTAGTCTATGTCTTAATTTTCAAAAGACAATCGCTTTTATATGAATGAAATAATTTTTTTTTACAATCTGAATAAATTTTTNCTATGTCTTAATTTTCAAAAGACAATCGCTTTTATATGAATGAAATAATTTTTTTTTACAATCTGAATAAATTTTTAATTGCATTGAAAATTGGTCGGAGACGAAGTGTTAATAAATCCGAAAGCATTTGCTTACATGAGTAGTGTTCTACCCCAAAATCCTATACACGTCGTTGATGATAGTCGTCGTATTGGTAGGAAAGCAAAGGAGTCGAGTGTTGGAACACGGAGACTACTCCTATGCAGCCAGCGTGATCTCTCCAGCCCATGTTCACACTGCGGTTGCCGACGGAACGAAACTGACCGCCGCCAGTTCGGCAGCCTCGTTCCCCTAAAGAGCAGACGCCGACGGAGGTGACTTCTCACACGCGGGTGTTTCCACCGCAGCCCGCGGGCGCGTGTGAAGTTCCCGCCGCTGCTGCTGGGAACACCGAGACCTCTAATGCCGGCCGTAAAGCATCCGGAGGCAGGGGGAGTCGGGAGGGAATTTTGTTTCATTCACCAGTCTTTTGTTTCGTTCATAGAGCCGCCAGGTTACGGCCGCAGGAGCAAGGGCAGGCTCCCACGGTAACTGGGACAGCGCGGGCCTGCGACTCTTCCCAAGCCGCGCCGCGTCCGAGACGCCGGCCTGCCCGCAGTTGCGCTGTCCGAAGCNAGCGCGGGCCTGCGACTCTTCCCAAGCCGCGCCGCGTCCGAGACGCCGGCCTGCCCGCAGTTGCGCTGTCCGAAGCTGTCCGTGTCTTAGGACAAACAACGGTGCACGTGACCTTGCTACGTGGTGTAGTGGTTAGCCCACTCGTCTCCCATCTTGGCGAACAGGGTTCGATTCCCGGCGGGGTCGCCCACGGATTTTCGCATGTGGAAATCGTGTTGGACGACGNGTGTAGTGGTCAGACTACTCGTCTCCCACCTTGGCGAACAGGGTTCGATTCCCAGCGGGGTCGCCCACGGATTTTCGCATGTGGAAATCGTGTTGGACGACGCCGCTGGTCAGTGGGTTTTCTCTGGGATCTCCCGTTTCCCCCCGCCCCTGCATAATTCCGGCACTGCTCCATACTCGCCTCTCTTCACCCTCATCAGCTCTCAAGACCTCGATGTTAAGAGCCATCCAAATATCTCCACTCTCCACCCTCCACGTCCCAACACTGAACTGCTTTTCTGCCAACACGTCTAGCAAAAACGGCGTGGATTGGATTTGAGGTTAGAACACTGTTTGGTAAACAAGTGCTTTGAGATGTTTGTATACTTCCTCTAACCTTTTCGGAATACAGTTTGATTTAATTTAAATTGGTGAAAGTATTTTATTCACATTAAAAAGCTTGTGTTTTGAAAATTAAGATATAAACCAACTCGTCCATCACTGTTGACCATGTGATTTTGAGCGTTGTGTTCCTTTAGGGTAGTTAAATGTTGGGGTACATGCGCAGAAGACGAATAAGCGGTATACCTAATCTTTAGTCTATGGTCCGATCCACCGTGCGCGCTCTACCGGCCTGTCCACAATGGCGTTGTCCGAAGCTGTGTCTCAGGACAAGAAAACGCTGATTGATAAACGTGACCTTGCGACGTCACGGCGCTGTCTGAAGCTCACGTGTCTTTATGACAAGCTGTGTCCTAAGACACAACTTTGAACTTTCGTCCGAAGTCGTCTCCTATAAGCCCTGTCTACAATCAGCCGTACCTGTGCACGTGGACGTGCCCCAATCTCGACGCCAAGGACGTCACATCACCACAGTCCGACTATAGTGTACAAATACATTGTCCGAAAGCGAGCTTTCAAAATCTGACACTATATCGCAGCAAATTCGGCACATTATTGGTTGTTACGTGGTGATTTTTAAAATTTGAAGAATTACTGATTGTTTTATGTTTACGCGATGAGAGATTTCAATATTTATTTACCGTGGTAATATAGGCCCTAATTATTTTATTTCAATTATGTTGGCCAACTGACATGCGATAATTTTGTTTGAACTTTACCTTTTTAAATGTTGCATCCTCCATATTAAATAGTTAAGACCGAACGCAGACAACAATAATTAGCATTTCATCAAGTTTGTCTTGAAAATGCCCATTTTTTAAATCCATTGTTTACATTTACAACGTAAAAATTCCACAAATGCGCACGAAAGTATCGGAAGTCTTCTTTTTCTATTATTTTAGGACACAAATTGGGACAAAAGTTAAGTTTTCTGAATGCTTTGATTTGGGACACAGGTTGACTTGGGACACGGGAGGTTTGGACAGCGCCATGACGTCAGTGGGTCACGTGCACCAATCAGCGTATCCTTGTCTTACGACACAGGTCGGGATAGCGCAACGGCTGACAGGCCTATCAGATTGTACAAAAAGAAGAAAATGTTTCAACACTTACAAGTTTTCGCGCTAAAATACCAAAAATTATGATTTAAACATTGAAAACGGACGTCAACGAAATAAGAAAACAGTCATATTTTAATTAAACGCATACGTTAGTAATATCTTGTAAATTAAGCTAATTTATTTAATAATTGGAACATAAAATTAGAATTAATCAAGCTGAAACAATGTTGACAACGTATACTGCACTGAAAAAGAATTATAATATGAATGATTTAAAATTATAATTTATATGACATGTTAAATGATTAAAAATGGTCATTCTATTTCGAAGTAGGTACAACAAAAAAAAAACTAATTTAAATTCATTTTGATTAGGTGGCAGTTGGAGAAAGTTAAGTTTCTGAAATTCCAATTGTAGACCATGTTCGAACTGCGTCAATGTGGTGTCAGTTGACATGTGAATTAGGACGCGCCCTCGTCCACGTTTACGGCCAATTGTAGACGGGCCTTTACCAGCTTGTCGTTATTGGTCAGGATGGGCCGAGTTTCAACAATAAACTAAAGATGAGGTAGACCGATTATTCGTCATCTGTTCGTGTACCCAACATTGACGTACCCCAAACCAACACACCTGCCAAAGTCACATGGGCAACAGTGATGAACGTTGTTGTTTATATAATAATTTTCACAAGGCAAACACTCTTATATCATTAAGGTAATTTTTATAATTTGAATTTAATCAAACTGCATTGCAATTCGGTTAGTAAGTATAGAGACATATCAGGGCACTTGAATATTAAACTGTGTTCTAACCTCGAATCGTATCCACGTCGTTTACGATATTCTTGTTGGCAGAAAAGCAGTTCAATGCTGGGACACGGGAGACTGGTTGTGCGCAGCCAGCGAGATCGCTTTACTCCATATTAACTCTACGGGTTCAACGTCGTACCATCGTATTTCAGAGTAGTACACAAATACACATAGCCAAGATGGCTTGGCGGTTCGTTTGATGTGGGCGTACTCATTATCTTAGTGGCTGCGCGAAGTTCTGGGAACGGGCCTTGTGTCTAATTGGATACTGCATGCTGCGAAAGGTTCCCTATTGGTTGGGCTGCCGAATGGCAAGTGGAATTCCAGGCGCTGATTGGCGAATGGCGTAACCAGCATTTTTCTGGCCAGTGACGCTATTTCTGTGGCGCGCGCGGCTGGAGTTTGTGGGAAAAGCGGTTGGTTGTTTTACTTTTTCACTTTTGCATTCTTAAGAACGCTGTGGTAGTTATGTTGCCAATGGAAGGCCGGTTACGAGGAAGGCATTAATACCGTCTCTATACAGGCACCAAATCAGAGAGTAAATATAGAACTAATACATAGTGTACTCTCGATGCTGTTGAACGTTCTCTTTTTTTTCTTCCCAAATGTTGCGAGAAAATCCAGACTTGACAATTACGAACACCAATTCGTCGCTACTTTAAAATACAGTTTTTCAAACAGTTCTCGTAGCTGTGACGCTTGTTATTATTCATAATTTGTATAAACACAGTGCGTGTGCGTTTACGCACATTTAGTTTTANTCGTAGCTGTGACGCTTGTTATTATTCATAATTTGTATAAACACAGTGCGTGTGCGTTTACGCACATTTAGTTTTTAAAAAAAAACATCCAAAATGATTTGAAATATAACACCGAATTTTTTGTTTTTAAGAAAAATCTCCACTGCCTTTCCNAAAAAAAAACATCCAAAATGATTTGAAATATAACACCGAATTTTTTGTTTTTAAGAAAAATCTCCACTGCCTTTCCTTTATAGCTCAAGTGGCTAAAAATAGGTTAATTAAAATTTTCTAGTGGTTTATTTTGTGTAATTAATGGTGCTTTGTATACATCACCTGTTATACAATTTCCACAAAATAATTTTCAAATAATACTAATCTTTGATAGGAGATTGTTGTTAGCATAATTACACTCTTTTTCGACTGACAAAGCTGCATTTATGTTATACAAATGACATGGCATGAAAATGTTTAAAAAAAATTCTATACAAACATATTATATCAAAGTCGAACAAAAATAGTTTACGAATAACGTCGTGAACAAAACCAGAAAAAACAACAGCGTTGCCTACAATAAAATCGCATTCCTGGACTTCGCAGTGATATTTGCAGTGTGGTATGTAAAGCTGTTTATAAATCCTTCGTGCAGCACTGCAACACTATTTAACCGGAATTAATTCAACATGTTCTGTGCAATTTAACTATGTTAACCGAAAATGTACGCAAATACGGAGATAAATGAATTATTTATTTGACAAGACACATCGCCACACTCCGCACATGTGCCACGCCATTTTTAATTTCTCATGAATACCACTCGACAGTCACGAAATACTTTGCAAGGTTATAAAAAAATAGTAAACTCCATAGAGAAAATATGTTATTTAAATTCCATATATAAAATTACAAAAAAATTTTTAAACGAAGTTATTTGGAAACAAAGTATTTGCCAACATTGTTAAAATTATGTGAAACATTTTTACTTTGCAATGTTATATTTTGCGGATAGCAACTGGAAAATATGTCCAGCCGGCTCATTTGNTATGTGAAACATTTTTACTTTGCAATGTTATATTTTGCGGATAGCAACTGGAAAATATGTCCAGCCGGCTCATTTGCAGTAGTGTGTCCATCCCCTGGGACAAGTGGTACGACCACCAATTCCTACTCCCTGCTCTGCTTGTAATTATCAAGGAACACAACTCCCTATTATTTTGAGCAGAACAGCAATACAACGTGTGAGTGGTTGCGATAAAAAGAANTATGTGAAACATTTTTACTTTGCAATGTTATATTTTGCGGATAGCAACTGGAAAATATGTCCAGCCGGCTCATTTTCAGTAGTGTGTCCATCCCCTGAGACAAGTGGTACGACCACCAATTCCTACTCCCTGCTCTGCTTGTTATTATCAAGGAACACAACTCCCTATTATTTTGAGCAGAACAGCAATACAACGTGTGAGTGGTTGCGATAAAAAGAAACGTATCAATAGGTATAACACACATCGAAATATAACTTATTGTGATCACATGGAGCCATGAAATCAGTGTGGTGCTTAAATGGATGCTAAGTTTATTTTATCACGGTGACATACAAATATATATTTAATTTGAGTGCGAAATCTTTTAAATAGGACGTTTCCATTTTTGTGGAACCAAACANATATTGCTTATTACCGACCTTACTTCAAAATGCAAGTTCCTGCTGGGAGGAGTAATTGAGTTATTCCATTTTTTTTAATTGTTGTGCATTTGTATAAAATATTATATTTAATATTGTTAATAATAAACAAATTACTTAATCTTACAAGCAATGAATGTTTGTTGCACGCATTTAAGGTAGAACCTAGTTGTAAATCTCACACTTATCTGAAGGAAACTATTTCTAATTCATATGCCTCCCCTTTTAAATATCATGTTGACGCCTATGTTGTCCAGCACGATTCCCACATGCGAAAATCCGGGAGCCAGCCCGCCGGGAATCGAGCCCGGTTCGCCTACGTGGGAGGCGAGTGGTCCAACCACTACACCACAGCAGTCTCTGTAGATATTGGAGAATTTCACAAACTCAGTTATTATTCTGTTATATTTCAAAGTTACCAACATGAAAACTTGGCCCGGAATCTTTAGAGGTAACTTACATTGGCAAAAATAACAATCAAATATTCGCACGTTGCTTCTGCAAATTAATATTTCACGCTACTAAATATGTTCAGCATGTTGCACTTTCATAAATTGTACGAGTAGTTAGAAATGGGACATTGTAATGCTGGGGCGTGGGACGTAGGACGAGGGGATGAACGGCCACCATCTTGGATGACATCATTTCCCCATTTTTTCCTTCTACGGCAACCATTTTGGTAGCCAGCACCAGTAAAAGCGGCTAAATTTGCCAGAAAATTTCCCGAATTTCCCTCAAAAAATATGTCTTGCACAATCCGCCTGACATTGATCAGGACTCCACTATGCGGCTACGTGACTCCTTTTTGGACAAGTGAGGGATTGAGGGATTTCATGCTCTATCATTNTCAGGACTCCACTATGCGGCTACGTGACTCCTTTTTGGACAAGTGAGGGATTGAGGGATTTCATGCTCTATCATTTCATACCAGAATCGGCCATCTTGTTCCCTACTTCATGCTCTTGAATTCCAAGCGAGAGGGTGTTTTCTCCGAGTCTTTCCGAATTGAAATACCTTGTTCCATGCTCTTGCATTCCAAGCAATGGGGTTTTCTCCAAGTCTTCCCAAATTCTAATACCTTGTTCATGCTCTTACATTCCGATTTTTTTTCTCATTTTCTCTCTGATTGGCTATGCGAGGCTCTCGAAAGGGTCTCGTCTCCTATTGACTATGCGAGGCTCTGAAAAGGGTATCGTCAATGATTGGCTACGCGAGGCTCTCGAAAGGGTCTCGGCCCCGATTGGCTATGCGAGGCTCTCGAAAGGGTCTAGGCACTGATTGGTGACGCGAGGCTCTCATTACGTACTTATATGCGTAGTTAGCTATCATTTACAAACCGTTTAAAGTATAGTCAACATATTCATAACATATACATCGCCTACGACAAGGAAAATAATCGCAAGGTCATAGCGTTACCACTTATGCAGGCTCAACGTGAAAAACCTGCCCTACTCAAGAGACCGCCTTCCATGCCCAGTCAAACTCGAGAATGGATTAAGTAGAGACCCTACCATTTAAAGTTAAAGTTCACGTTCCTATAGCAGATTTCGTTTGTTCATACGCTATTGCCACAGTCTCCCGTTCCGCTCTGCCGCTAATAATGAAGTCACATAGTTGCTAACTTTTCACCAAAACTCAAAAAATAGGGAAGTCAGATAGGCGGAAGTTCAATGGTAAGGGCGTAACCAAGGTTGTTACAAAATATAACACGAAATTACAGTGTTTATATTATAACATATTGCTGCTCTTCAGCGCTTCCCTTGCCCCGTCCTGCTAGCGAGAGCGAAGGAATGTCAGGCCAACGTGGCGTCATAAGCGGGTGGCGATTCACAAAGGCGAACCACCGCGTGCNGAAGGCCCGCAGTTTTGATTTACTGAGGAGTAAAAACCAGCCGCGTCTCTTTGTCCGCCGCGCAAATTATTATCTCACGGTCTCGTTCTGCGAGTGCGTGCGTCCGGTGTAGTTGCACAAAGTAGCGGATGCGCGCCCCTGAACCCTGCGTCGTCGCCATGATATACGGCGCGCACCAACGTCATAATTAACGCCGTATATCTGCGGAACACGCACCGTGAACGCGACTTGCGAGTTCAGTCGAGTGGCCGGCCGATTTCCGAGCGCCCTTACCAGCCTCCGGCGTTTTGGATCTCGACAGAAGAAACGACTGCAGGAAAACACGCGAGTTTAAAATGTGCGAAATATATCGAAAATAGAAACTAACATCTAGCCTATATTTAGAGATTAGAGCGATTAAGTGAAGGGATTTGGCGAGGTCTTGAGAGCCGATGAGGGTGAAGAGGTGAGTGTGCAGCAGTGCCAGAATGCAAGGGCGGGGAAACGGGAGATCCCCGAGGAAACCCGCTGACCAGCGGCATCGTCCGGCATGGGCGTCAGCAGGAGGGGGCAAGAAGAGGCACTGTGTTTTTTATATTAAATGTGATATAACAATTTGTATAACAAATATATTGCTTATTACCGACCTTACTTCAAAATGCAAGTTCCTGCTGGGAGGAGTAATTGAGTTATTCCATTTTTTTTAATTGTTGTGCATTTGTATAAAATATTATATTTAATATTGTTAATAATAAACAAATTACTTAATNTCCATTTTTTTTAATTGTTGTGCATTTGTATAAAATATTATATTTAATATTGTTAATAATAAACAAATTACTTAATCTTACAAGCAATGAATGTTTGTTGCACGCATTTAAGGTAGAACCTAGTTGTAAATCTCACACTTATCTGAAGGAAACTATTTCTAATTCATATGCCTCCCCTTTTAAATATCATGTTGACGCCTATGTTGTCCAGCACGATTGCCACATGCGAAAATCCGGGAGCCAGCCCACCGGGAATCGAGCCCGATTCGCCTAGGTGGGAGGCGAGTGGTCCAACCACTACACCACAGCAGTCTCTGTAGATATTGGAGAATTTCACAAACTCAGTTATTATTCTGTTATATTTCAAAGTTACCAACATGAAAACTTGGCCCGGAATCTTTAGAGGTAACTTACATTGGCAAAAATAACAATCAAATATTCGCACGTTGCTTCTGCAAATTAATATTTCACGCTACTAAATATGTTCAGCATGTTGNTTATTTCACGCTACAAAATATGTTCAGCATGTTGCACTTTCATAAATTGTACGGGTAGTTAGAAATGGGGCATTGTAAGGCTAGGGCGTGGGACGTAGGACGAGGGGATGAACTACAGCCATCTTGGATGACACCATTTCCCCTCTTTTTTCCTTCTACGGCAACCATTTTGGTAGTCAGCACCAGTAAAAACGGCTAAATTTGCCAGAAAATTTCCCGAATTTCCCTCAAAAAATATGTCTTGCGCAATCCGGCTGACATTAATCAGGACTCCACTATGCGGCTACGTGACTCCTTTTTGGACAAGTGAGGGATTGAGGGATTTCATGCTCTATCATTCCATACCAGCATCGGCCATCTTGTTCCCTACTTCATGCTCTTGAATTCCAAGCCAGGGGGTGTTTTCTCAGAGTCTTTCCGAATTCAAATACCTTGTTCCATGCTCTTGCATTCCAAGCAATGAGGTTTTCTCCAAGTCTTCCCAAATTCGAATACCTTGTTCATGCTCTTCCATTCAGATTTTTTTTCTCATTCTATATCTGATTGGCTATGCGAGGCTCTCGAAAGGGTCTCGTCTCTGATTGACTATGCGAGGCTCTCAAAAGGTTCTCGTCACTGATTGGCTACGCGAGGCTCTCGAAAGGGTCTCGGCCCCGATTGGCTATGCGAGGCTCTCGAAAGTATCTCGGCCCCAATTGACTATGCGAGGCTCTCGAAAAGATCTCGGCACTGATTGGTGACGCGAGGCTCTCATTACGTACTTATATGCATAGTTAGCTATAATTTACAAACCGTTTAAAGTATAGTCAATATATTCATAACATATACCTCGCCTACGCAAGGTCATAGCGTTACCACTTAGGCAGGTTCAACGTGAAAAACCTGCCCTACTCAAGAGACAGCCTGCCATGCCCAGTCAAACTCGAGAATGGATTAAGTAGAGACCCTACCATTTAAAGTTAAACTTCACGCTCCTTTAGCAGATGTCGTTTGTTCATTGGCTATTGCCACAGTCTCTCGTTCCACTCTGCCGCTAATAATGAAGTCACATGGGTGCTAACTTTTCACCAAAACTCAAAAAATTGGGGAAGTCAGATAGGCGGAAGTCCAATGGTAAGGGCGTAACCAAGGTTGTTACAAAATATAACACGAAATTAAAGTGCTTATATTATAACATGTTGATGCTCTTCAGCACTTCCCTTGCCCCGTCTTGCTAACGAGAGCGAAGGAATGTCCGGCCAACGTAACGTCATAAGCGGGTGGCGATTCACAAAGGCGAACCACCGCGTGCCGCCGCGATAAGCCTATCGCGACACGCACACACCTGGCCTCCAGCGGATTGGATTTCTGAGATTACCTTTGAAAGAATGCTCTGGTCAATGCCATTGCCTCTCTCAGCGTGACTCGGGGATGCGGGGAATCTTCTAGATCGGACCAGCGAGAGTACATAAGGCGGTGACGGACCTTTGAACCTGCATTTGAGAGTTTGGAGGATTGTGTGACCTTAAGCGACGGGTGTGCGAAGACCAGCGAAGCGATGAGCCAGCAGAGCGGCGAGTGGCGGCAAGAGTGACCAGTGGGAGTGAAGTCTGCGAACTGTGAGCATCGGTGCAGTGGAGAGAGAGAAAGATAGAGAGAGAGAGAGAGAGAGAGACTGATAGGTGGGACTGATTACTGAACTGGAAGCGTGAGTGTAAGACATTTGGAATGACGGCAATAGACAGATTGAATATGTGTAAATATTGAGTGTGAATTAAGTTACTGTAATAACATAGACACATTGAGAAGTACTTTGGATAGAATTAAAATATATATTAAATACTGTCCTCGCTGTGGATAACAAAAGTGATAGTGCACTGTTTTCATGGAAATAGATAGTTTAATGTTTTTAATAATAGTTTTGTGAATAATTAAAAAATCTAATTTAGTTATTTTAATTAAGATCTCCATCCCACACGAACCCGGATACGTCGTCTGGTGTCTTGCAACAATATATATTTCATATGGCTGGACGAGTTTGCCAACTGACTGTAGTAGAGGAGTAGATGGAAGTAACTCTACAAAACCTACTGGCTTCTGGTAGCGACGGTTGTATTTTTTTTCACATGTGAAAATCCCGACTAGAATCTGCCAGAAATCGAGCCTTAAGAGATTCCCTTTCTCCCAGAAAATTAAACAAAGTTGCACAAATGTTTTAATTATGCAGATTTTGTTTTATCATGACCCAAGGCATTTTCGATAGCGGTTTCATCACAGTTGAAAACAGTCGGTAGGAAAAATCAAAAGTGGGTAAGGAACCAGCCATGGTTTGCAACAAAGAGCGATCCCAGCATTCGTCTGGTTTGAACTAGGAAGCCTATGGACATGGTTTATTCTGCTCAGGGTGGGAACAAAACGAGATTTCTAATGGGAGAATTTGGCATAGGGAAAATTTCCCCAACAAAGTTCGCTGGTCTTCCAAAGAAGGTAAGCGGAATGGGATGCGCCCAGGAAAGTAGTTCCTTGATTTAACATCGAATTAAAACAGTTAGGTAAGCATTTGTAAAAACTGAAATTATTTATTTTGCTTTCTGTTGTTTTTTAAATGCACACTCTAAATTCGAATCAGTGGAAAACCAGTGATTCACAGTGAAATTCAACTACTATCCGTGGACCCCCAGCTACTTGACAACTCGTCATGCTCGCATCGCAGTCGTACACAACATTGAACTGTTACCTCACGACTGCATAGTGTCGGATTGGATCACCCCGCAAACGAATGGCCATCTCCATCCTGGAATCCCACGTCTCGGTCTCATTTTGAAGAAGTATTCACCTTATATAGCCTTTCTGGTTTGAGATTCAGACTGTGTTCCAATTGATGATTTAGTATATTAGCATTTTATCATTTAGTAGCCTTTAATTTGGAAGCCGTCGATGGCTTCAAAATTGAAAGCTACGTGTTCAGCGATGGTTACGATTTGTAAATTTGGTATTCAAGTATGTTTAGTTACATAGGCCTCCTAAAAATTATGTCTTAAAATACTGAATACGTCTTTAAATTAGTCGAGTAATCGAGGTCATGTGACATTTTAGTAAACTAAAAGTGCCAATTTAGAACACGTGCACAGAAACTGTTGCGGTGCATAAGCTATGTAAGCAAATTCCCTCTACCGGTGGAATGAGAGGAAAACACGAAGTTCGTAGGTAACGTAGCTACTGCGGCGCGGCGGGAGAGATGCGTCGAGATTCATTAAACAATTGACGCCCGCTATCGCTAGCCGTCGTCCCTAATTGACCGCATCTTGTCTTCACTCCTCCGCCCCCCCTCATCGCCCGCGGCCATCATCAAACAGCTTGCGTGCCGCTAATAGGTTAATGATGTTTATTCAAGCGTATCGCGCTGAGCCGCCCGTGCAAAACCTCCGCCTGCACGCGAGCCTTACAATTACTCCGCTTCCCCCGTCGATCGTCCTCGGCCCAGTTGACCAGGCGCACCGCGATCTGCGCCTGGCGTCACGTCGCGGGCTCGCTGTGGATCCTGTATGCGGCATCTGTATAGTTCATTCACTTTTTTGAAGCCCTGATAAAGTTCTACTTCCAGGATAGTCCTCCGTCTCGTGCAAACAAAGCTTAACCGAGTCAAGAAAATTACACCAAAGGGACAACGCACCGCATATTTTGCATGCGAACTATTTCTTACTAGGCATCACCAACACACCTATATTCTCTCGGTTTTAACTCAAATTAATTAAAAATTGAAGATTTTAATTTATAGATAGTATAACTTATAAGTAAAAGTTCAACTTAGCCAATGATAAAATACTTTTATCTTAACAGAAGTGTGAAACGCTTTAGATACACGGCATATTTAGGAAACACCGAACACGTCATACATGGGCGGATTTCTCAGAGATTTGATTCAAAAAGTGTAAAGATACCATGAATAGACTACAGAGCCCAATTCATGGCGTCGATTCATTGGTTTCGTGATTTAATTTGAGGACAAGTTAACTTCAATCACATGCAAATTGGCGTTTATACTTCTATTGGACCACAGTTTGTTAGTCACGCCCCGCACCAATATCGATCAATACCGAACCTGCAAGGAAAACAAGGACCGAATCCCGTGCCGCTTGGAGTGTGGTTAAACTGAAGCAACCGCCAATGAACTGGTAACTCGATTACACATAGGATTGTGGAGTCTAGTTTGTTGCCGAATGAACTCACGAAATTTCCAGGACTTTGTTCATTGATATTATTAGTAAGGTCACGCAGTTTTGGCGAAAAGTGTTCCTATATTGTTTTATTTCAAAACACTTTAGATCATCTCGACTTTCGAGATTGGTTAATTTTATTTAGTACGTTTCTTGGGCGTCAGACCGCTAACCACAGACGTTTAGTACCAGAGTAAATATATTTTAACTGGTCCAGTCATATACCAACTTATTATCACGCAAATAACGCAAAAGAAAACTGCAAGTGTGCACGAAAAACATTTAAGCCTACCCTGAGTGGAGTTACATCTGCGAAAATCCTGTGTCCCTACGTACAGGCTGCTCGTGATTATCAAGCATCTTCGAAAGCTCAGTCCAGTCTTCACTGCTGTACTTCCAAATTGTGGTCTTATATTCGTTTCAACTCGCAGCTTTTTTTTTTTTTTCAATCGTACTTATTTTCTATTCGTTTCGGTGCTTCCAGCATTCGTGAAATTAACAGTTAACTGTATTATGAGACTGTCTTGTGTTTAGAGTGAGAGCGTGTGTTCTTAACCGCCTTTCCAAGGATTTATAAGCGTGCTTAGGCGTTGAAAAACTTGTGGTATTCTGATTTTACCCGAGCTTGTGTTGAGCCAGTACTCACTCTTGAGACCAGCAAAGCCACGTGCTTAGCGATTGGTGGAATTGCCGTCATCCATTTCTAAACTTGCACCAATTTGATCATCCGCGGAGAAGAAACGGAGAGTATCGGGGACGATTTTTAACTCTGTTTACAGTGCCGGCTATGAGTATCCATCCTCGTGATGAGTGATCACGATCGTAAATATAGTGATTAACGGATTTATCAGTGAAGTGGAGAACTTTGAGCGGATATTAACAAACGGGATCTTGAGAGCCATCGAGGGTGAAGCGACATGAGTATGGAGCATCGCTGGAATGCAAGGGTGGAGGAACCGGAAGATCCCCGAGGAAACCAGCCGATCAGCAGGATCATCCGGCATCAGTGTCCTTCGTTGGAAATCCTTGCTAAGAACAGTATTTATTCCCTGTAAATTAGAATAAATAATAATCACTAATGAAAATTAATAACATTTTGTCACTGGTTGCTTTAGCAGGATTTTCTTTATTCCAATTGTGCAGTCTTCACCGATTTTGCAAGCATTTCTTTTCTTTACTTCCAAAGTGCAGGCTTAGGCATGTTTCAACTTTCTGCTTGTTCGCTTCACTTCTACAACTGGATGACGATTTTCTGAAACCTGTTAGCTGTTTGCACACGAATCGCATACTGTTGGTGTTGAAATAACAGGCCATTGTCATTGCTGACTCTCACATGGGAAAACTGGTAACTAATTAAAAAGGATACCGAAACTTCCCCTGGTATTTCAACTGTTAATGAAATACCCGCTTATCCTATATTCATCTCATTAAACTAGAGCGATATTAAAGTAGTTGGCATGGGTTTTTTTGCCACAGTAACCAATTTTAAACCAAGTGATGTCGTAACTTTATTTTGAAACTTCGTATTTAAATACTCAAAAATTATTAATGCGCTTTTTGTTAAATAATTTAACATAGACTTTGTATCAACACAGGAAGCATATTTTTGAAGGCTATCAGCAAAGGACATAGTTTATGTAATTTGTAGCAGTATACAGTCATTGATACCATTATTAACGTGTCACACTCTTTATTTATAGTTCCCGGTTTCGAAAATATGATAATTTTTGAAGCTTACTTTACTACAAAGGCTGGTACAGCACTTGCTTTATTATCACAACCTATAAGATATATATTTTGTAATCAGAAATAGTGATTTCAATCAGTCATAACCTAGAGCTACAGCATGCACAATAAAATATTTTTCCTGTACTTGTTACAAACAATAATTTTAGAAAACATACAAAATTGATTATGTACATCAATATTTATAGCGAACTTGAAACTTAAAATCTACAAGACAGGCTTGTTAAAATTCAAGATTTGTTTTATACATTCCGTGCTAAGGTTTTGTGAAATTTACTGTATTTAATTGGCAGTGTTACAGAATATCTTTGGCAACTATTTTCCAAATAATTCCTTGTATAAATACAAATATTGCAGTGTTGTTTGGAAATTTGTTACCTGTAGGGAAGAATATTGGGCATTGGGTATCGGAGTATATATTACCAGACAAGAAGGCCTATGACGTTCCTGTGCAACGTGTTCACAGTCGTCTACATGGACTCTGAGCGGGTTAACACATAGGTTGATCTCATTCTTGGCTCAGCAACAGTCGCCTCAAATATTTCATTCCGTCGCACTGACAACTGTAGGCATTATGCAGGACTGCAGCATATCACAATTTATCTTACACATGTGCATAAAATTCTTGATAATGGGAACCAACTCGCTTTAAAATGTTTTAAAAAAAAAAGCAAATTAAGTTTTCACGTGTACTACTTTATATGCCGACGATTAGATAATTTTGCTGAAAAATAATACGAGATTCACTATAAGATAAACAAACTTAACGAAATATCATAGAAATATAATAAATAAAAATATTATTCCATGGTCTTAGGTAAAAATTCACTTGTACCGAGAATTGTCATCGATAGTGAAATACCGAAGAAAATTTTAGATTTTGATTATCTACGAAACCAGTTATCCCACTATGACTACTACAAAGGCGTGAAGATCAACGTTCAGTGTTTTCAGAATATGTGTGGTACATCACGAAAAACCTTAAAAATAATAACACGACAAATTTTTTAGAGTTTTTGTCACGCCTCGGAAAGAATAACACTATAAACGCAGCTGACATTTTATGAAATAATGGTAATGCCGTAACAAACCTATTCAGGTTTACGTGTGTGGACGTGTGCATGTGTATAAGGACTTAACGCGATCTTAGCCTGCCCCTAAGCATCGTGTCCCAAGCAGTTCGTGTCTGTGTATCGCAAAACCTTCACCTGTATTTGTCAACAGCTAGTTACCATGCAGGTCATCGGCAGTCTGCGTAGACACCCAGGTGGTTTCATCGAGCTCGAAGCCAGTTCTTGTCCGCCAGGTGTAAATGCCCCAATCATTTGCGGTTCTACGCTCGTTGCCTATAGCGATTTCGAGAAACCAAGGAAAACCAAAATCTGATTAACTTAAACGTGAATTAAACACGGGTTATTTAGAATGCGAATCCAGTGTCTAGCCACTCTCGATGCAGTGTTTCAATCAGCGGCTAATATCGAATGCATAACGCAGGGTAACACACTGCGAAAAATGTCGAGACCACAGAGTTCTTAAGAAAACAGAGTCGAAACAGCCACTAATTCTGTGAACTGTAGCTGCAGACGCCATCAAAATGGCGTCACTAGCCAGGAACATGTCAGAACGCCGTTCGCCAATCAGCGCCTGGTAATCTACTCGCCAGACGGCAGCCCAGCCAATAGGGAAGCTCTCGCAGAACACGGTAGCTAATCGGACACAAGGCTCGTTTCCAAGAGCTTCCCTCAGCCAATTAGAGAATGGTTAAACCCACATCAAAGGAACCGCCACGCCATTTTGTCTCTGTGTAATTATCTACGCTGTGCTAAGATGATGACCCGTCTCTCTGCACCGCCTCCATTTCCGTGTAACTCTGTTAGTGTGTCTATTCTGTGCGTTTTGAGAGCCTCGCTTTGGGAAGAACTGATGTATGCGCATTTGTAGACTCTAGTTTTTTAAACCACCGTTTGGGAGCGCTGAAAGAAACGACGCGTGTACAATGGGTGGGGAGAGACTGGTTTGGATCGCCACCGTAGGTGAACTTAACAACGAACGGAGAGCCGTAAATGAATGGGACATATGCACCCGGCAGACAAGAACCGGCTTCAAGCACGATGAAACCACCCGAGTGTCTATGGAGACTGCTGACGACATGTATGGCAGCCAGTTGTTGAGAAATACTGGCAAGGTTTTGCGATACACTGACACGAACATTAAACGGTCCTTAAATGCCGGGGCAGGCTAACATATGCAAGGCGGGCTATTTTGTAGAGTGGGTTTCCTTAACCGACGATTGATTGCACATGGTTAAAACATTGATTGTTCTGCACAAAACTGGAAATAAGAATGGAATTGAGGCATCTGTGAGCATTCTCGAGAGAGAGAGCCTGCCCTGTGCTACGTACAGTTGACAGCTTTTATTAACTGCCTTCGAGTCGTCGTGTTAGGTAAACACTGGGTGGGCCCAGCGGTTTGCAAGACTGCAATCCGTTGACTGTAGGCACCACGCGGGCACATTTCCTAAGTGATTCATGAATCATGATTCATGAACCTATAATTTATAGCTGTTGGCAAGCCAACGTCTCACGCCACTACCTGCTGGTACAACATGCCATTCACAGCTGCGACTGTTTCACGATTATCTGACGCACTTTTCCGTTCACTCTCTGATATAAAATCGTTAGCCGTTAACGAATACATTTGAACAACAAATCGTAACTGGTTTAAAGGCACATGTTGTCAGCGATATATTAGTCTTATTAAAATTTCAGTGTTTTAATGTGTGGACAATATTTTTTTCCGGTATAAGTAATGTATTAGTATAAGGAGAAGTACCAAAACATATATAAACATAATAATATTACAGGTCGCCTAATAGAAGCATTGATACTACTGGCTAAATTTGCGTCATTACATTTTACGTATAGCGGAAGAAGATAAAATAATTGGGGGAAGGTGAAAATTAGGGGACTATTTCTGATCAAACAGTCTCCGGCCTTTCTTTCTCTGTGATTGAACGATGAATATTTGACCGGTTTAAAAACATAACAGAAGCGAAATTATGTGCCAGTTATTTTCATTAATTTGTAAACAATAGCTTGTAGGCTGCACGAGGCTCCGTAAGTAAGTATTCTGACTTACTGGCTATTGCTTGCTGTGAAAACGTCCCTATTGGTCGGGCTGTCGCCTGGCAAGTAATTTTTCGAGGCACTGATTGGCGAGCGACGTTCGGACATTTTGATGGCCAGTGATGATAATTTTCTGGTGTGCACGGTTGCAGTTCGCAGTATGAGCACCTCTTTCACCTTTGTACATTTACTTACTCTGTGATAATAATCTCTAGTAATGTTGAACACTTTCAGACCCATTTTAATTAATGGGTTTGGGCGTTGCAAATAAAAGTTTTATGAGAGCTGTTCTTAAGTCTATACGACACTTGTCATTAAATCGTAGTTCACAGAGAATTCTGAGCCGGAAGTAAACTGCTGGACATTAAAATTGCACCATCTACAAGGACACACTTAAGGACCACACATTGTGGGAATGCATAGAGCAGGATAGGAACATGACGTGATTAGTTTTTGAGCCGAGTGGCGCAGTACGTGCGCCGCAAAGCCGCTGGGATGATGTATAGTATTGTGTTTCCCCGCCGTTCGTGTGCACAGACGGAGTGAGCATGTCGTATCGAAGAACACGACAACCATACGAATAGGTTTCTGCCTTTGGCAACGGGAAAATCGCGACCTTTCGGGATTGTGGAACCATCCTTCCGCGAAACTGGTTCTCGTGTTGGAAGAAATGCAACCACAATGAAGCGGAGATATATGCTCAGTGGGTCTAGGTGTGTGGGGAACGGTGGTGGATGGCAGGTCAACCGGACAACCTCCATACTCCGGGCACCACGGGCAACAGCAAAAGGGAAAAAAATTGATAGAAATGAAGTAGTATGATTATGATGAGTCTGAGGCATCGGCGTCTGGCGTAAGAGCTAGGCACAGTCCGACATCTTCTGCCATAAGAGCTAGGCTCCGGCCACCATCTTGGATCCATATTACCTTAACCTTGACCGTTGACACCAAAAATCCAAATAATATGAAAATTTAGAAAAATCTCAAAAAAATCCAAAAAATTATTTAAAANCGACCTTTCGGGATTGTGGAACCATCCTTCCGCGAAACTGGTTCTCGTGTTGGAAGAAATGCAACCACAATGAAGCGGAGATATATGCTCAGTGGGTCTAGGTGTGTGGGGAACGGTGGTGGATGGCAGGTCAACCGGACAACCTCCATACTCCGGGCACCACGGGCAACAGCAAAAGGGAAAAAAATTGATAGAAATGAAGTAGTATGATTATGATGAGTCTGAGGCATCGGCGTCTGGCGTAAGAGCTAGGCACAGTCCGACATCTTCTGCCATAAGAGCTAGGCTCCGGCCACCATCTTGGATCCATATTACCTTAACCTTGACCGTTGACACCAAAAATCCAAATAATATGAAAATTTAGAAAAATCTCAAAAAAATCCAAAAAATTATTTAAAAATTATTTTTTTAAAATATTTAAAAATTATTTAAAATTTATTAAAAAATATATTAAAAAAATTAAATTTCCAGCAGTTTCCTACATTCCCCTCCAATCATACTCATTCCACCATCTTGGTAAGCAACACAGCCACCATCCGCCATTTTGGTCGGTCCAGTCCGAAATATTGGTAGGTGCAGTTCGCCATCTTGGTAGACGTCAAAACTTTAACTGTACTCTCTTGTTCAGCATGTGGGCAGTCTAGTCTCCTGTGCCTTTGCCTTAAAGGTAAAACAGGTGTAAAATCCAGAGCAACATATGGTGTGCACAGCGCCCAGCAGTAGTTTTTATTCAGCCACAAAGCTACACCAGGCATTTTTTAACCACTTAAGATGTTAGAGCAATCCATGCTGTGCACACTGGCCAGATACCATAAAGTCTGAACCCAGACTATATTGTGGTACCGCAGTGCTTTAATTGGCTGCAGTTGAATGCAATCCAATAGAAGGAGATTACTCCCCTTCGAATCGCGGTGGGTGTGGATATCACCTCACCTATCAACAGCATCGTACGGAGTTGTTTCTGTACACGCCACCTTGATGGGGTCGAGGACTAACCAACATCTACAAACTCGCTTCGTGAACGAATCCTCTTACTAGGTGGACCAGACCCTCGTCCCTTTATTAGCGAGCATCAACCCTTCGAAAACACCCTCCGGCAACACGCCACTTTGCTTTCCCATAGGTTACATCGAGTGACAAGAGCCCATCACCAAATCTAGCACTGTGTGTCGTGGAGGTTCGGTGGGAGGAAATGCCCTATTTCTCCCTGGCTACTGTGGCCGCAAGTGCTGCCGTTGAAGCCCTCCAGGCAAATACCCGCCTCCAGGTCTCCTCCCAGCGGGAGAGTCAACCAATGTCACCCAGAGTCCGAACCACGATCAACACGGCCAAAGGCCGAGGCTTCAAACAGATTCCCTGAGTCCCCACGACTATAACATACACACTGAATTTTCACCCAAACCAGCCCAGCCCCTCCAGAATGCCAGACNTTAGGAAAGATGTGCATGACCTCGCCATGGCTGATCGCCGGTGCACTGGCGGGGCCGCCACTAGCCCATTATCGACCTTACTCCATCAGCCACAGTGTTTCCAGCGTGTTTCCAGCCCTGACCTTTCGAGGAGGTGGTGATGGACTTGGCTCTATATTCGCATCGCTGCCTTATTTCAGGGACCATGTCTCGGCCCACGCAGCAACACAGGGACAAACCCTTCCCTAAGGTCGAGAACACCCCACCAGAGCTCTTCAGTCGAGGCGAAGAGCTCTCCACCGGACCAAACAGTGAGATCGCCTGGAGATCCATTTAGAAGGTTACACAACTTCACGCCGATCTGCTCTTACACCCATTTAATGGCCGGTGACCACCATGTAGGCCTTCACCAGGGGGATGGCCAAACTAGGATAGTCATTCCCATAGTCATGACTACCCAACGAAACACTCTGGGGCGCTGGATCTATACACTACACTCCCTACACACCCGGCTTTGCTACTGGCTTTCACCAAGTGCATTTTCAGCACTCCCCATCACCTTACACTCATTACAGGTTGGTTGCCCGACCAACAGCCCAGCTCCAACCCAGCCCCCCAGGGCCACTAGGCATCACAGCCACCATCGGTCATCTTGGTCGTTGGAATCCACCATCTTGGTAGGTGCAGTCCGCCATCTTGGTAGATGTCACAGCCACCATCCACCGTCTTGGTTTTTTGGTTATGTAATTTGTTTATACATATCTGGAGTTTGTCTCTCACCTTCGTTTGACTGCATCTTAGTTTTTTCGTTTGTTATTTGATTTACTTTTCTGGTTCTGTCCCCAGCACAGGGCCCAGCAGACGACTGACCCCCTCCATAGCCTCCAATGTTTGTAATTTGCTAACTACTCACATTCGCTCCACCCCCACCCCTGATTTTCTGGAAGCATGAATGCTCGGCGACATGGGGCCAACTGTATTCGGAATGTGGAGCATGTTACTTTCGCATGTGAAAATACAAATCGGAGTTTGGTCGACGAAGTGGCAACCTAAAAAGATATCACGAAACCTGTACTGGTCTACCTTCACTGCCTGCTAAGCGTTATCTGCCAACATTGCATCGGAGGTGAACTGGGATGGCAACTGGTGCTACACACAATGGAGAATCATCGAAGCAGAAAATTTCACCTGTGAATGTCGTGGGCAGATCATTGATTTCTCCCATGCAGCTACTACAACAGGACTTTTGCAAATGCTAATTAAACATGAAAGAATGAAAATAACGCATGTGTAAGGAGTTCCATGCACATGCCATATAGATGTGAGAAGTGATCTAAACAGTTTTCTTGTCCGACCATAAAAAAAAATTCTGAAACAGTGTGAACGGGGTGCTTCGTCCGATGATGTAGACCTAGCGGTTGATCCTACCTATTTGTAGTTCACAGCAATGGCTGGTCACAATGTAACATCCACCCGCGAATCAGAAGCTACACGTAGAAATTCACTCGACCTTGCATCGCAACCTAAGAAAATAAGCTGAATGTAAATGGATTTTTCCTGAAGGAATCAGCATTCAGGAGTTTTTTGAAATTGTATGTTGCTACAAATGCAAAGACTTCGACGAATGATTTCTGACCTGTATGAAACATAATTTAATAAGCCAACTTAAAGAAGAGGTGGGGAAATANCGAATGATTTCTGACCTGTATGAAACATAATTTAATAAGCCAACTTAAAGAAGAGGTGGGGAAATACTGAGCCATGAGATATAATTTCTGGTTGGAATGTAGATATAGTAAACAAAAACAAAAAGGAACCCAATCAAGACATCGAACTTACCTGAGTGTAATGCGGATGACTGCAAAACCGGTGTTCAATAGAGCATAACGAAGGTATGCCGCGAGGAGTAAGAAATGATATTGAAGGGCTCTGGCTGGACACTCAATTTGGTTGATCATCGGCAGCTGAGAACAAATGAAATCGGTCCACCTATCATGGATGTCGATTACGCGGATTAAAAATTATCCACTATTCGCGGTACCACAATTTAGGTTCGGTTTTCACAAATTGTAAATACACAAAGGGCCCTAGGCGTGTGAGAAGCCTACGGATCGGTGATAGTTATGCTTTTCAGGCGCCCACGCTGCTGGGAAGAAGTTTATAAGTGGGTTTTGCTTAAACCTTTGTCGTCGACGCGAGTGTCAACGGTAACATTGTTTCGTACCAATATCTCTCCACATGGTCAGTGCCTACGAAGAGAACGAATGCTTCTCTCGTAAACTCACCACCAGATGCAACAGTGAATGTGCCTTCGCCTCCCATGATGCACCACAATATTTACATCATGTAATGGACAGATATATGGGTAGCTGGGTTCATTTTATGGAGCTTAGTTTAGTAGCGATCTTGGAGAGTGGCAGATCGTCGCAGCAAGTAATGTTACCTGGCATAAATATTATGGAGATGTCGGTCATGTGTCCAGCAGATGCACCATCGAGTTCTTCAAATGGGACACGTGCAGCAACAGCACCACTTTCGCCATCTTCGGTCATGATGTCGTCAGTGCCATCGACTTATTTGGTTGAGACGGCTTCAATGGTGTCGACTGCAACTTTGGACGTACTGAGAGCACTATTTCTTACTGTAACATCTGTATCTTCGGCTATACCACCCAGTTATTTGGCTGACCTGTCTCCAGCAGAGTCCGAGACGTCGCCTGTTTTGCCACCACTGGAGAAAACTTATCCCTGCAGCTACTGTGACAAGGTATTTATGTATCAACACACCACACTGCACCATGAATTTCGTGGCTACATGAACAATTCCAATCACGTTAAATATCTGTGCTTACGGCGTGGATTCACTTTTCTACTGCAACGATACTTACTGTATACATGTAAGGTCATGCAAAGTTAAACTGCAGTCCTCGTCGATGCCTCGGTGCCGGATATGTAACAGAAAGTTCTTGCGGTCTCCGTCGGCAGAGTGATAGACAGTGATTTCGATCATATTGCTCTGCGACCAATATCTGCTGCTACCAGTATGAACAACGAACCTGGCACCTCATCACCAGGAGCAACATCTCTTTTTTTTTTACGAAGACGTCTTCAGCCATGGTTCCTGCTCCTTCCGTTATGACAACAGCCGAACGATCTGGGACCGCTAGTGTATCATCTACGAAACTTTCAGTGACATATCGGTGTGGCTTCTGCTGCAAGGGCTTTGCATTCAAACTTACTGCATGGCGCCACGAAGTTCACGAGTGCCCGAATATTTGTATTTAACGAATTAGAACTTAAGGTGATGTCTATAAGGATGCAGACACATATGAATAATTTTGTTGTATTACATTTTAATAAATTTGAAAAAATAGAAAATTTAATACTCGTATTATTTTCCTATTGTCCCTATATCATAACCCATCTGTTATAAAATTATTTTAGTAAAAAAAGGCACAGTGATTCAAATATTATTTTTAAGTTATCTATCTAATCACTATGCCTATAAATTGTCGTAGGGCTTTCCTGGAGATAGCAATGGTATTTGCAAACTGAATTTCATGAGCCTGACCCTAAGAAATCGCAAATTATAGTCGCATGTGCTTACAAATATTCGCTTGCTTACAACCTGACAAGCGAAAATGTGGGATACTATGGTTTTAGATACAAACCCAACTGAAAAAAATTACAAGCTCTATGATACATAGCTTACCTTTAAATGTAGAGGTAAGGGGAGGGAGTGTGGGTAGTGAGTGGTTTGGGGAGGGGG
>NQII01002365.1:307617-329360 GCA_002778355.1 Clitarchus hookeri
AATAAAACCAATTTTATGACAAGCCGTATCGTTATGGTAACAATATATACTTTTTGTTTTATCCATTAACTAAAAAATAGCTCTGTGAACTACTGAACATGTTAACACGTAGCAAATGAAATAAAATTATTTCTAAATTTCATATTACAAGGTTTTACTGGTTTAAAAATAATTTCGCAATAACTGACTAAATATAACTTTAAAAAGATGCATTTCTAAACATGCTAATACACATTTATGTGTGTATAGGCCTACCTACATCTGTACATGAATACAGATCGTTGGCTAATATTGGGCGTAACAATTTAGAATTACTTTTTAAGCCTTTATAACTAATATTTACAAGAAGTTGTGTTAGTATTTGAAATGCCAGTAGCTAGTATGAACACATATGCGTCAAAACGGCGTAGTGGTAACTTCGGTTTAAGAATGCCAATTCACAAATTCGTTTCGTGATTACCTGTTTTATTAGAAACGTCGTAACATGACGTTTTACGAAATGGTTCAGCCATTGCCTGAAATATTCATCACCGGACACTGATTGGCAAATGATGTTCTGCATGTTACTGACGAGTGAGGAGGCGTCTTCTTTGGCTACCACGCATAATGCTCATCGGGATACAGTCGGGAATTTAGTTACTTTATACTTGGCTATTCTGTCTACTGTGGGGTTGCGGTGACTAAGCGGTTAGCACGCTCGCCTCCCACCAAGACGAACCGAGTTGAATCGGGTAACTCCCGGATTTTCGCAATTGGGAATCGTGCTGGACGATCCCGCTGGTCGGCGGGTTTTCTCGGGATCTCCCGTTTCCAGCGTCTTTACATTCCGGCGCTTATCCATACTCACCTCAATTCACTCCCATTCGCTCTCAAGACCTCGATGTTAAGAGCAACCCGTATCTCTTCACTCTTCTGTCTACTGTAAGGCGAATCTTGCGCAACTTTCTCAGAAGAACGGTTTCTGCCAAAATACATAATATTTGGATGGGTATGGTCAATGCGTTGCCGCTATGCAACCTGCGCATCTTAAGTAGACATGCTTTGTCACCCACGCAGCTGCAGTTGGCACAGAGCACTTCAACAATACAGAGGTTAAACAGCCGCTTGTTCCGCGAACTCCAGCATAACACGACAGAAAAATGGCCTGACTGACCAGCAAAATGTTGGAACACTGTTCGCCAATCAGCGCCTCGTAACCCACTCCTCAGCCGACAGCCCAGCCAATAGGGAACCTTCCGCAGCACGCGGTAACCAGTTCCCAGAGTCTGACGCAGCCAATCCGAAAAATGACTGTATTTGCATTAACCCCTTTCACATATCGTCCCGAGTGTACACGTTCGCGTGCGATATGCTGCAGAATATGTGTGATCGTGGTCGTTGCTGTTGCACTGTCAGGAGCCAGCACCAATACAGACAGCGCCTTTACTTGGACAATTATATTGGTTGCTGCTGATACACCAACTGTTTTATGATTCGTTGCTTCTTGCGACATGGGCCAACTGAAACCCTTTCCATTGGTTCCAAAGTGTCAGTTGTTATGGGCTTAGTCAGGAAGGAGGGGCGGGGGTGCCAATTTGAAGTAAATAAAATAATCTCAACTAATACTACAAGAGTGGCATAGTGCAATATTTTAATGTTTTTGTTTTAAATAACTGACTATTTTGGTGGATTTGTCTGTGCTTTTTAAGTTAAAGTAGAGAAATTTAAGACAATTGTTGAGGCATTTTGTGCTGAATCTACTACAAAGCTGAGTGTATAAGCTAGAGCTCCTATCCCATTTACAAACCTTGCCCCCCTCCCTTAAAATAAATTCTGCCTACACCCCTGTCAGTTGTCGTAAGAAATTAGTAATTACTTTTCACACCATAAAGTACCTCTTTTGCAACATCTTAAATGTTAATGTGTACGTTAAGGGATTAAATGAACCGGCACGCCTTTTCGTCTCCGCGACCTCGTCTGCTCCGTGATGGCGTGTTATTTCGAGTCTCGCGTCAAGGTGACTAAATGAGTGGTGCGTGTGAGTTCTTGTAGGAAGTTCAACTCGCGGTCGCACGTACGTGTCGTCGACGGCGGGGAGGAGGTGCCATCCGGCATGAAATAGTTTTACCAGGAGATCGCGTGCTCCCGGTCGCGGCTCAAGGTATCGTTCTTTCCAGGAAAGAGAACCACGACACGTCTACTCCGCCTCACGCGAAGCGAGAAACCCCCCGCCACGAGCTGCAAAGGCGAGGGAAGGAAATAGAGCTGTGAGGTCTGGGATCAGAATGACTGCGTGGCGTGGCGGTGACGACGAATGTACGGAAAGGACGAGGACGAGAAAGGCGGTTGGAGACAACTTACGACAACGAAGGTCCTGCGAAATTCACGTTATATCCTGGTAACAGCATGAACTTCGTGTATACTCGGGACCGGCAAATTGTTATCAGCTCCATCTCTCGCCAGACTGCATGCACTCCATGAGTCGGCCCCGAGTAGTTTTTTTTTTCCTTATCCGTATTTCTCTAAACCGTTTCAAACTTACTGTGATCCAAGGATGAAACTGAAGCAAACTCACTTGCTCTCGAAGTAAAACCAATGGCAAAACGTTTGGCTTGTATCTAACAGCACTTTTGAAATCCCCGTATTGATTCCTTCCATCCTGACCTAGTGACTACACGCAGTGATGCATGGAGGTAAAGGTTGAATATTTGCAATTTCCAATGATACTCTGTGTACATGCCTGACTGTCTTTCTTACTTCATAAGCTATCTGTTTTGTGTGTGTGTGTGAGGGAGTAGGGTGAAGTGTTTCGCCATTTTACCTAGCCTGGAAGAACTGGTTCTCTAATATTGTAAGTTTGTGATTCGTCTACAAATATTTGATTGGAGGATTCAAAAAAAATTATTACTCAATCATAAATGGAGCAAAGACAATTCAGAGTATCGGAAAATATTTTGGCACTAAAGAGTTTGCGATTTTACACTGTCTCTGCTAATTACTGGTATCCACGCGACGACCAAAATTTACTGAGAAAGTTTTAGAAACCTTACTATGCCACTATTTTATTTAGGATTTTTTTAATGTATGGAAGTGCCGCGGTGGTGAAGTGGTTAGACTACTCGCCTCCCACCAAGAAGAACCAGATTAGATCCCCGCCTCCCCCCATCATCCAGGCCGAACGCTGCCACTGGTCGGCGGGTTTTCTCGGGGACCTCCCGTTTCCCCCGCTCTTGCATTGCGCCGCTGCTCCGTACTCACCTCGTTTCATCCTCATCGACTCTCAAGACCTCGATGTTAAGAGCCGCACAATTCTAATCACTCACTGTCTACTTCATGATTGGACGCTGCACTATATTTAACGCGGCGTATTTCAAAGTTTTCGGAACAAGGGCACCACTAGCGCAGCGTAACGGGGGAAAACGTCTTCCCCCGAGCGACAAGCAAAGGTGGGGCACATCGTTTTTAATTACTCGTCTTGGACGGCTGGTTGTTGACGCATTTCAAAAGCCACGTTGAACGTGTATTTATTTGTTCGTGCAGCGTAGCTAACACCCATACCGCCGGAGTTTACAGAAAGAAGCCGAAGAGAGAGCGGACGTGAATGGAGCGTGGGGAAGAGGGAAGCTGATCAAAGTCACCAGGTTTCCGAGGAACTCGCGGCACGACTAGCGCCAGGGGCATTGGGCGGAGGCACGTCACGTCATGTAATTGCGTCACGTTAAAGCAACAGTGTTACCAGAAGACGCCGCGGGCGACCGTCCACACCGGCTCTGATTTACCCCGTCACGTGATACGCTCCGTGGAACAGGCCGCGAATACATTCATTTGTTTGATTTCTCAGCCTGCCCAGCATTTCAGGAGCACGAAGCAACCCGCGATAACCCAGTTTACTTCAAGGCTAATTTATATACGGTTCTAGCAATAGGTGGAATAAAAAGTTGGAATTTTTCTTTGCAACATTAAATATACCGTCTGTCTTGTTTGAAATACGTTCTAAGAAATCCAGCATTAAAAATTATCTCATCGAAATATTTATAATTGCCCTTGCTCCAAAAGATTACGATGAAACCATTTCAAAATTGTAGCAACTGTGCTTCTATTAAAATTAAATTAAACGTCTACTAATTCATCATTTTTGTTTCTAAAGTCGTAATAAAATTACCCTTGAATTAAATTAAGTTACTGCAGGTTGCATAGTGCCTCTAAAGTACTGGAATCGCCTCTTATGGCGGCCGCTTATCTGGCGCTTAAACTGCAAAGTCCCGTTTTTTTTTTTAAAAAGGAAACCAGTGAACGTGCGCCAAAAATGCTTATCTGTGAAAATAAAACATACTTCAGGCTAGTCGTGTATGGTACTTACAAGACATCTCACACACTGGAAACATTATTTTAATGCCCTCCAACATGGCTGAACACGGCTATTTCAGACTGCTGTTTCTCAAGATATACGAATCTGATTCATGCGAAACCACGATAGAGGAGTGTATTGGACTTTGCTACAGCGTCGCGTCCAATAAAATGATAGGGTAACTAACCACTGAAAGTACCGCAGTTCCACGGTTCGACGGGAACACTGCACGCAAGTTGAACAACTTTGCGCGAAGAGGCGGTATATCGCTTTACATGCATCGGCCCGGCGTCGTCCGTAGCGCTTCATCGATTTTTGCCTTTCACAAGGCTCCTCTATCTATGTCCGTTCTACGAGTTCGTCGTCATTTCTACGAACTTTTTTTTTCCTCTCCCTACTCCTCATGGGGTTGTGAGGGGCGGTGGAGGAAAATGGCTACCGGTGATATTCTGGCCAATGAAAAAAAAATCTTTGCCGCAACTAACAGAGATTCTCATCGTTTCTGCGGACCAAGTATTCGGTGCCCAGGAGTGCAGAGGAGGGAGGGAGGTTCTTCTTTCAACGCATGCGCACCACCTCCCTCGGCAGCCGCAGAGGAGCGGAGGTGCATCAGGCAAGTACTGGGCGCTCAGCAGCGACCCAGAGGTATGCCAGTGTGCTGGTGCCTGCGATCTCTGGAAACGGGCAAAAGGGTCAGTACTACACAACAAATATCCGTCCATGCAAGTTTTCGTAACCAGTAATGTCATCGTAAATTTTTCGGTGGCACACAAAACACCGCTGCAATATGTAAATAACATTGAAAAATTTTAGAAAAGTTCCGTATTTACATACATAGTTTTGTTGAAATTTTTGTTATTGCACTGTAAAAGTAAAAGTGTGGGGAATTGTGCGGCAATTTTTTATGCGAGTGAATCATTTCTGCGCCTGCCAAAAAGCAGAAGAAAGCAAATATATTCAAAGAAAATAATTGAAGGTATTTTTTTTAACGATAAATAGTTCATCCCTCTCTACAGGCAGTAAATGGCATCAGAGTTCTTTCTTTCAGTGTTTTTTTTTTTGTTTTCGATAAGGAAACTAGTAAAACCTGTTTACAATTCCTAAACTTGTATTTGTTTTCATCGAACTGAAAAGTAATTAAACATTAATCAGTCGAATGTCTCATAAGCCGTGGATTAATTGCCCCTAGTTTACAATCACAACCATTCGATAATGCACACCGTAAGTTAATATTATGAAGATTTATAATTTAAAGAAAGTCTGAATTCACCGTATTGTTTAATGTTTGAGCTTTAATTACCTTCAGCTTAATGGAGCCTATAAGCTAATAACACAATATTTAAAACGTACAAAGTTATAAATATACAGCATGTATCTAAATTCGACAGACAAACATTGGCTGCAGGTTTATCACGAAAAAAGAAATTGAAAATATATATACGACGTATGGTCTTAATTCTAAGGGTGGTACGCATTTTTTATGTTGTAACTGAAGAAACAGTTTATTACACTGCCACTGTTATCTAACACTCTCTGGAATCTTCCCCTGCCTTTAATAGCCATGACAGTTTGTTATTTGGTGTTGTGTGTGCCTTACCTGCCAGTTATTGGTAAATATTATTTTGAAAGTAAAGCACGTTTTACTCGAAAACGGTGAGGCTTATGGTATTTACACAAGGTGACATTTTTGTTAATTGTGACATGGGTATTAATAATTCATCTTTTAAATCGAAAATATGATACAGCATAATGAAAGTAAGTTCGAGATAGAGGAATTAACCGTGATTATTTACATGAAATAATTTTATGACTGCGGCAGGTTTTATGACGTTTGAAGATTTTTGTTCAGTTAACCTTTATCCAAAGATGTGCAGCATCCTTAGTATTTACTTTAGACCATAAGTAGTATATATGTTTTCAACTTCTTTTTTCGTGATTTACCTGCAGTCGAAAGTTTGTACGTCAAATTAAGATACAGCCTGCGTGCGTGTTCCATGCGGGGGAAAAGTAATAATTATTTAATTGGTGCCAAATGTGAAGTTAATATACGCAGTTATGTTATAAGTAGCACAAAGTTGCTAAAATTCCTTCGTGTGAATATGCATCTTAAAGTTATCGGTGATACTCGCAAAAGTCTTTCAATTTAGCTATAGATATCGCTCATCGGTATACCTTGTATTGAAATTTGGAAAGGGAGGCATTGTTTTTATAAATAGAAACTCGGTTTTCAGTTCTGTTGTCGTACGTCGTTTGTATAGAATTTACCTCTGCTTCACTCCTTCCAAGAATCAGCTCATTATATTTTATTCCATATGAAAATACGCCAACAACTGTCTCCGGCTTTTTCATTACTTATATAAAAGATACTTAATTATCACCAAAAGTTCATAAACTCACAACTTGCAATGATCCTTCTTCTTTTCGAAATACCATAGTGATACCAATCAAAAAGGACATACATAGGATGGGAGTGCGCTCTTGAAGTTCATTCATCTGCCGTCAGAGACAAAGCAGATGATTCACCTAGTACGTCTTCCAACTTGCCCCACACCTGATCGTAAGCTGATTCGAGCCAGTCTCGAGTTGCCTGCGGATTCGGCACCTTATATCCAGGTTCCACTATCTCCATAAACTCAACAAAACTCTTGCTATTTACAATGGACAGTGGGAGGTGGCATTTCGCAATCATACACGCTAGAGCATGTGAAAAGGTTTCCTGACGTGAAGAAGTTAACTGCTTTGGAGCTGACGAGCTATCAAACCGGTCCTTCTATGATGGTGGCCTGGTATACCGCCTCGTTGTTGAAAGTCCAGCTGCTTCAGGGTTGTCTTTGTCCCAAAATGACGATTCGTTACCCAGACTGAAAGAAAGAGTTGCGTTGTTCTATTCTTTCCGTTTTGAACTGTTGCCAAAACTACCACAAATGCGCGCTTCGTATAGCTTGCATCGCGTCAGTTAACGTGAACTACCAGCCCCCTAGTGCTGTAATATGGTCCGGCTCGTCACGGCACAGTATCAGTTGCTGGACAATATATTCCTTGCACAGTCGGTTCTCTCAGAGCAATAGCAACGAATATTGTTCTTCTATAGATAAGTACGTCTCAGTCACCAAGTTTCGACGTTATTGAACTTCCGATTTTGTCCGTGTAGACTACTTCCCTGCTCGGTTTAACGGTTTATATAAAAGCTCTAGGAATACTTGTATCTTTCTTCCTCTCTCGCAACTACTTATAACGCTGTCATTTTACCTCCCCCCCATCCATGTATTACATGTTGCTTTTCCATGTTGAGGAGTTTGCACGTCGTTATTTACACATGTCGTTATTTACACATGCAACGGTACGCGGCTTTCCTAGCGTAGAGTTTTCATCGCATATAGTAAAGTTACTATACTACATTACTTCTTACCGCAATTCTCTTCTCCCCTCCCCTCCTTCGGTGTTACAGGATAACTGACGCGAGCAATATTGCAAACAAGAAATGGTCTGCTATGCTGCCGGAACACAATTTGTGCATGAATGACAAATGTTTACTTATTGCAGACTTCAACCCACTGTAAGACAGCTCTTCACAACACACTACGCATTTGACACTGTGTTTCAGACCCGTCTTCTCCGCGAATTACCCACATCCAGCTTGGTTTTGGCATTTTGNACTACGCATTTGACACTGTGTTTCAGACCCGTCTTCTCCGCGAATTACCCACATCCAGCTTGGTTTTGGCATTTTGTGATTTCCTCCCGTTATACTGGAAGCTAACGGTGAACATTAACTGTTGTTGTGACGCGATCAGGTAGCACAAACGACAATGACACTAATGGAGTTATTTGCACTTTGACTGCGGATGTTATAACGTCGTACAGGAAACTCAAATATCGGAAGGGGGCGGCGACCCGAGAGACAATTCATGACACTACTAAGAACGAAGAGGACGCCGTTGGAATGGGGAAACAACAAACCACAGGAATCTAACGCATCGCCGGAAATACACGCAAACACCTTCTCACCGGGTACCCAATGCATCGGGTACGTCACGCACTATGCGTAACGGGTACCCGAGTACTGCCGGTTTCGGGTACCCGTACCCGACCTTACGGGTAACCAGGTATTTTCGCTGCGGGTACCCGCTGTCACGGATACCCGGGTACTTAATTACCCGGGTCTCGTCATCAGCCCCAGTGCGTACTGTAGTACACGTGATAGTGTGTACTGGTGCACGCGAGTAGCATAGGCACATATAACACTGCAATTATCATGCCTTTATTTTCTATGCATTTAAAATCTTAGAATATAACGACAAATAATTCGTGAATAACACGTGTGGGAGGTAATCACGTGACAATAACATTGGCAGAGGTCATAAACTAGCAGCGAAAATTGCAGGGGAAATATCGCAATTTTAATAAATCAGCAACNCATCAGTTGACGTATACCCCTCGTACAAGCTACCATCCACTCAGCATACATTACGGGGCGGGAACGTGGAAATCACTGAAAACTTCAGCGATCGGTGTCTCATGTGAACATGTGTGAGCTTACATAGGTTTGTGCATTTGGATTAATTTTCGAATTTTTGTGATGCTGACTACATAACTTTCCTAAATAACTTACCGTTTGTATTTTCTCTTGTTGGTGAGTAAAGTTTTAAAATAAAAATTTTTCCCCCCTTTTTTAAATTGTTTAATAATTTAATTTATTATTTTAGCACTCTCTGTTGTAGAGAGGGTCCAAATAATTCAAGTAATTCAAGTAATCAAAATAATCCTGGTTACTGAAAATTCCCCCGAGTTTTGTGTTTGCGGCGAAGCCCTGCCTTAACCTCACAACTACTAGTTACAACTGAATGCCATAGCTGTTGGGCTATTCGTCTACTATCAGAGCTAATCCTTGTCTCCGAAGGCAGTTCTGTTTTCGTGCGAGTGTTCGCTGGACTCAAGCTAAGTGGATAAAATATTTTTGAAGTTATACTTCTTTAGCGCGTCGAGGGTAAAAGTTTAGTGTGCAACGGAAGTTGCGCGCTTACAGTGTAATGAAATTCGTAGGTAAACGTGGTAGAGGTATGACTCAACGCGCATGCGCGTATAGTTGCGCGCGCACAGTGTAACGAAATTTGACTGTGAACATGGTAGGGTAATGACCCAACGCGCATGCGCGTATCGTCTAGCTATATACAAACGCAAGGTACACAACATAGCACGTGGTTGTATTTAAAACCGACAGAAAATCAGTTANGCGCATGCGCGTATAGTTGCGCGCGCACAGTGTAACGAAATTTGACTGTGAACATGGTAGGGTAATGACCCAACGCGCATGCGCGTATCGTCTAGCTATATACAAACGCAAGGTACACAACATAGCACGTGGTTGTATTTAAAACCGACAGAAAATCAGTTAATGTAATAAGCAATTCGAAAAAAAATTTATTTATATTAGTAATTCATTGTGAATATAAACTGGAGAGCCAAAAAAAAAACTGGTATAGGCGTGCGTATCCAAATAACAGAGGTATGGAACCAATCAGAGTAACTCGATGCGGTCGGCAGCGCCTATATACAACAAGCGTCTGGCAAATTTGCTATATAGGTTTCTGCTGCTACAATGGCAGGTTATCAAGATTTCAGTGAGTTTGAACGTGGTGTTATAATCGGCGCACGAGAGATGGGACATAGTATCTCCGAGGTAGCGATACAATTTGGATTTTCGCGTACGACCATTTCACGAGTGTACAGTGAATATCGGGAATCAGGCAAAACATCAAATCTTCGACATTGCTGCGGCCGGAAAAATATTGTGAACGACAGGGACAAACGACGGCTGCCGAGAATCATTAAATGTGACAGACGTGTAACCCTTTCTCAAATTGTCGCAGATTTCAATGCTGTGACATCAACAAGTGCCAGCGAGCGAACTATTCAACGGAACATCATTGATATGGGCTTTCGGAGCCGAAGGCCCACTCATGTACCATTTTTGACTGCATGACACAAAGCTTTACGCCTCGCCTGGACCCGCCAACACCGCCATTGGAGTGTTGATTACTGGAAACACGTTACCTGGTCTGACGAGTCTCGTTTCCAATTGTATTGAGCGGATGGACGTGTAAGGGTATGGGACATCCTTATGAATCCATGGACCCTACATGTAAACAGGGGACTGTTAAAGCTGGTGGAGGCTCTGTCATGTTATGGGGCGTGTGCAGTTGGCGTGAAATGGGACCTCTGATACGTCTAGATACGACTATGACAGGTGACAGATACGTAAGCATCCTGTCCGATCACCGGCACCCATTCATGTCCATTGTGCATTCCGACGGACGTGGACAATTCGAGCAGGACAATGCGACACCCCACACGTCGAGAGTTGCTACCGAGTGGCTCCAGGAACACTCTTCTGACTTTAGACACTTCCATTGGCCACCTAAATCACCAGTAATGAACATTATTGAGCATATCTAGGATGCCTTGCAACGTACTGTTCAGAAGAGATCTCCACCGCCTCGTACTCGTATGGATTTGTGGGCTGCCCTGCAGGATTCATGGTGTGAATTGCCTCCTGCATACCTTCAGACATTAGTCGAGTCCATTCCACGTCGTCTTGCGGCACTTCAGCGTGCTCGCGGGGGCCCTACACGATATTAGGCAGGCGTACCAGTTTTTTTTGGTTCTTCAGTGTATATTTATATATATTATTAATTAATTTTACTGACATTTTGCCGTAAAAAATTTGTAATAAAATTTTGAAAGTGTTTTCAAGTATTTGAGGTTAATTTTTCTAAGTATTACTTAATTTAATTATGTCTTTTAATCAAACCTTTATTAATTGTATTTAATGACTTTATTCGGTCATTGTATCGTTTTTATACTTACATAAACTATTTTCATACGGTATAAAATTTTATTTTAGTCACGCAAAAGAAGTATAACTTCTATCACGCGTACATAAGTACACGCACCCATTTTTTGTTTTTTTTATAAACTATCTTCGCGCACATGTGACTAAACGTTTTTCAACGGTTTTTGTAATGTCAATTAAATTTGTTGTTAATAATTTGTTTTTAATTTAATGTGAATTAGCAGATTTGGATTTTAGGGATGCATCCCAGGGGCCATAAAATTTGTTTTACTTGATAAAAATGTGAAGTTACCATAAATTAATATTTCTGCACTTAACTTGTTGTATATCTAGTTTTGTGTACATCTAAAGAATATGTTTCTAATATAAAGTAATATGACTTACATTTGAAGTGCAGTTAATATAGTTACATTTCTGAAAAGTTTCACAATAATTTTTCTTTAAAAAGAAAAACTTTGCAAGTACTTATGTTATTGATGCCTTTCTGTTTTACAAGATTTGTTTATTTCTTGATGCATATTCTTTTCGTCCATCATTTGTTAAAGAACTACCTTTCAGTTTTTATATTTTTTATAACTTGATAAAAAAAAGAATAAACATAAATAAAATTTTGGTTAATGCACAACCACATGTCTGGCGTTATTATCTGATGTTACTCAATGCTCCTCTGTGTCAATTTTGGTTACACTAGAATATTTTGTGTTTACCATTTCTCTCTCTTTTTTGTGCACGTGTACGATACCCAGAATTATAATTTATCAGCGCTTCCTGTTGTGGCTGGTCGTAGGGTCTTTGGCTTTTATTATGTTCATTTTCTTAAGCCACTCGTTCACTTCTGTTAATTGTGTCTTTTGTTTGATTTCTGTGTGCCAAGGGTCGTGCATTTTGTTGATATGATAATTAATATTTATTATTGTATTTTGATCGTACACGGGAACGAAACTACTTGTTTGCCAAATTTGGTAAGAATCTGTTAATTATTTTCCAAGATAACAAATAAAATTTTTCTTTATTCGTGTCGCACTATCTTACAAAATCGAGAACGAAAATAGCAATGTATTGGCATACATGATGTTTGTAACAGATACTGTCAGCACACAAGATGTGGATGAAATTGGTCGACCGGTGTGGTAGATATAGCAATCAAAACTAAAATATTTTTTTAGCCACCATTTCGAAAATAAGTGTCTAATTTAAATCGCATACCTTCACATGGCCTAACCTGGTATTACTTGCGTACTAAATTTGGCGACAATTGCTTTAGTACTGTAGTTTTCGAGATAAAATGTTACACCTTCATTTATATATGTGGTGATATCTTTCATAATTGGAGATCAGCAACAGTATACATCTCTAAATATAATTATTACATGATGCACTGCAAACACACACAAATTTGGTTCAAATAGGTTGAATTGTTCCCGAGATACGACACCACTCTAAACTTTAAAATGGCCGCAATTTTGAAAGCAAGGGCCCAGAGTAATCGAAAACTGTGTATGTAGGATGTCATTACTAAGTACTATACAACGCGTATCTAAAAAATACCGAAACATTTTAATAGGTTATTCATGAAGTGGAAATAGAAATATTGATTTAGCCAACCCGTGGTCCAGGTCAAATAGCAAGAGCGGTAGACGCTTCTGAAGTTTGAGAAAAAAATTATAATTTATTGTCATGTATAGGAAACTGCTTGCAGGAAAGAAATAAAGTAATGGTTAATAATTATTTAAACCATAATCATTAATAAAGTAAATGGCATGTACATGTAACCCACCCTCATCATGTTGAAATGGGGTGTTGCTACTCTAATTTCAGCAAAAAAAAAACTAAGTTACAGAAACAATTCACTATTTGTGACTACAGATTATTACATTCCGGCAAAATTAGCAACATAAATGTCCTACACAAAAATTGCCTAACTATCGCCCTTTAAGAGTAAAAATTACATGTTTGATTTCACAGAGAAGTGTTACTGCCTGCCAGGTAGGCGACCAGTAATGGCTTTTTCTGCACGTCGCGCCGTAGTGGGGTGTGGACATTACGTACATATGGTGTGTGGCGGAACCGAATCGTAACTTGCTTCGTCAAAGGTGGTTTCTAAAAAGCGCGGAATATTGGTGTGCGTCATGGTTGTCCCCCACTCTCATTTTCAGTGCTGTGGTTCCCTTCCCTAACAGAGGAGAGAACTGCAGAATAAAAACACACACTTCACTGCGCGTTGCATGCATTCTACTACAAGTCGACATGGCGAAGTATACGAACTCATAAATGACAGACGTGGCTCTGCTTTACTGTGAAGATAAAGGTAATACACGAGCTGCTCTACGATTGTACCGTGAGAGGTTTCCAAGCGTGGCGGCAACCTCATCAGAGACCTTCACAACTGTCGCTCACAGACTGCGTGAAACAGGCACGTTTAAGGCACGAGGTAGGTCTGGCCACCCGAGGAATGTCCATACACCGAATGTGGAATAAATACTAAATGTTGTGGAGGAAAACCCCACTATAAACACCCGCGCAATTGCATGGGTGTATCCCATTCCACTCTATGGCGTGTTATGCACGAGCAACTGCTGCGTGCCTACCTTGTGCGAAAGGTGCAGACATTGGTACCAGCAGATTTCGCTCTTCGAAGTGATTTTTCGCAGTAGTTACTCATTTCACTTCCACTGTATTGTTTACTGTTGAAGCGACATTCACGAGAGACGGTTATTTCAACTGCAGGGACAGTCGCATGTGGGACGACACCAATCCTCATGCAACTGCCATCACAACCAATCAGCACAGATTCTCTGTGAACATCTGGGTGGGCATTGTGGGGGATCATCTCACTGGGCCGGGCTTGATGCCGCAACGATTGACTGGGCACGTGTACTGTATTTGCGTTGCCAGATTTCCTCGAGGATGTGCCGCTCGCAGTCCGGCTACGTATGTGGCTTCAACACGACGCTGCCCCTCCACATTCCACAAGAGCTGTACGTGATAACCTCAACATGGAATATCCAACACGGTGGATTGGAAGAGGTGGACCTGTTCCATGGCCATCACACTTTCCTGACCTTAATCCGCTATACCTTTTCCTGTGGGGGTTCATCAAGATTCTGGTCCGACACACCCATTGAATCTGAAGAAGATCTATTAGCCAGGGTTATGACTGCCTGTGACAAGGTTCAAGATACACCGGGTGTTTTCGAAACAGTACGCCAATCTTTCATACACCGAATTACTTGTTGCAATGCGGTTGCCGGCCGCCATTAAAAAAAAAATAGTTGTTAAGTTGCTTATGATTGTACGATATTAAATTAGTAGTGCAAGAATTTTAATTTCTTTTCTGATTTCTTTACTCATAACAGTGAGAAAATTCCACCGATCGGTTATTTGTGCAACTCACTAATGTACAGTAAGACCACACACACACACAGTTGCGGGAAACTCTTTCCACTACGGCGCTGTGCGCAAACAGCCATTACTGTTTGCCTTCCTGGCAGGCTGTATCACATCACTGTAAAATCAAACATGTTATTTTTATTCCAGTTTAAAAAAGAGAAATATGAAATAAAATGTAATTTTTATTATGTGTATGATTTACTGTGTATAAATTTATGTATATTTAAAAAAAGTTAAAATATTTAATACCTGAGCTAGATTTGAACCCGAGTCAAAAAGTTTAAAGACCATATCTATAACACTGAAAAAGCGATTTTGTGGTAACCAAAAAATTTTGTAGGGAGCCACAAAATCCGTTTGTTAATATAAACCTCACAAAATCTTTTGTAGCACCAACAGATTTTTTTCGTTATCCAGTATTTAGTGGTAACCACAAAATTACTTTCGTGGTTGCCAGTAAATTCAGTGTGTTGATAGGCAATAATGTGATCGTTTGACGAAAAACAGTTTCAATGAAAGCAGCAATACTAGTTAACGAGGCTCACCTAATTGTTTTGCTGATTGTGGGTTTTGTAGGTAGGTATGGTCTAACAACACTTTTAAAACTAAAATCAAAATCGTCGATCTGGGAATCAAACACAGTATCTTTCAAATGCAAGTTCATTGTGTTACCATTGCGCCACCTTGGTTGACGTTTAAGTATTGGCTTGAGCATACATATATAACGTAATCTAATTAGTTGCACACACGACAAAGTCTTGAATATTTCACACCATAGAAAATTAATTTTCTGGAATCATTGATGTGTAACGTTTGCTTACTTGGACTATAGGTATTAAACAATTCATCCATAAGTTTTTAATAATGTCCCTTTTGAATAAGTTCGTAACCTGATGCAAGTAAACGAACACGTATAAAACAAATATGGCGTCGTAGCCACGCAGAAGGTGACCATTTCCAATATACCAGCGCGCATGCGCAGAATATAACGGATTTAGATTTGCAGTCGCAGCAAAATGTTTTATCAAGGGCGACGTGTGTGCTATTGCTGCCAGTTAAATATTTGGGGACAGAAGACAAACATTTTTTTCAATAAACAAATATTCTATTGAAAACTAAATGGCGTTGGTACTTGTTATTCTACGTGTTGTTGTGCTCCACAGTCTTTTTTATACCAGCTACAAAATCACGTCTTGCAAAGCATCAGGTAAACAGTTTTTGTAGCCACTAGCATATATTTTCTTTCAGTTAACCCTACATCAACAACCTTCACACGTTTTCATGCATAACGTGGTTATATACATACTGCAGTCACATAAACTACTTTTTCAGTTTCTATCGAAGTTAATGTATTTAAAGTGTTGCTAAATGTTACAGAGGCTTGATGCCACTTCTCGTTGTTTGAAAGAATGGGTCTAAGTGCCGTGGATAATCTAATTGCCGGAGAAACGATAATTTTGTGGTTGCAGTGGCGAAGAAAGATTTGTGTAGACTCGGCATTGTTCGTCCCCAAAACTCGAAGCTGTAGGAAATACGTAAACTTTCAGTATTTTGTATTTGCGGAGCTCAGCTCTGTTTTTCGTTATTGCGGGTTGCGTGTTTGTATATTTACTGTACAATTCCACAAAACGTTTCTTTAAAACACGGAAATCTTTAACAGTTAAAATGTGTTATTTAAGACTCATTAATATCCCATTTACCGTACAAGACACTGTTGTGATCTTTGCTTCCAAAGATTGGCTATAAAAATAAACATTTAAAATTAATTTCAGGAATTTCCTAATTCAACCTCTAACATGGTGAAAAGTTTTAAAAGTGTTTTCGATGCATCCTTCAATAAATCTTTAATCCAACAGAATAATATCGTTATGCTCTTTGCTTCCAAGCGTTATTTTCGTAAATAAGACCTTAAAAACATATTTTAAGGATTTTTAGGAATTCAAACACCTAATAACGTGAAAAGTGGTAAGATGTGTTTTCGATTACATGTTAACTACTTCCCACTTTTCCCGACTCCGTAAATTTTTAACCAAAATATGTTATTTATTTAAACCGTTTCAAACGTTAAAAGTGTGACTACACAGGAAACCTGTTTGTTACTGGAAAACAAAAAGCCAGTAACATGGTTTACGAATCAGTTCACCTCAGGGCATTTAATTGGAAATTGAGTGTCGAAGTATACAGTACCGGCCAAAAAAAAAAAGCATTCATGTGAATTGTGTTTACAACTATGTACACTGGGTGATAATGGGTTAATGCTATCACGAGAGATAATTTCATTTGTAAACTTGTCAGACACATGAAAATCACTTCGCTTCATTGTAAACGTAGCACACTTATGCCAGAGCTGCAGCGAACATTGAAAACATCATATAATTACATTCTTTTCCCTGGAGTAATTTTTTCTTAATCAGGGAGTTTCTGTACTATGCTTGTGGATTTTCTTGATTGATGTATTGGTAATTGTTGTGTACTTGGCAGCTACATCAGCTGCTTTGCTAGTCGAAACGAGAAAACATTAAATTTTTCCTATGCTTTGCAGCTTTTATGGCCCTTTAATATATTCTCTCACTTACCGACTGTTACTGTATTATTTCTTTTCGGACACGCCAATTTACTATTTTCGACAGTCTAAGTTTTATGAATGAGGGCCAACATGTTTTGAATAGCACGTAGCATGTGCGAGCGTCTACACCCTCTAGCCCCTATACCGTCCCAGCTGGTGGTCCTCTTGATNTCGGCATTTAACAACACCATGCTCCGACCCCCAACACTCTTGGCGACGACAAAAAAAAATTATGGTCAACCACCTTCTCCCAAACTCTGCTACCCTGGTAGAAATTTTGATGGAGCAGGCTGTTTAACAATAAAAATAAATAAATAATAGTGTACTTCAATTTCTTCGAATAATGCAATATTTTACAACGGAAAAGTAAAAAAGTATCAACCAATGAGAACAGACAGACGTGTGTCTGTGGGGCGGGTTAAGCAGTTCGTGGAGGTAGTGAGAATAATAGTATGGGAAGTATTCGTGGAAATGACGAGTTCGTAGAACTTACAGTTTCCCTCTCATACACCAACACACCTCCCACTTGACGTCAGCCTTAGAACTTTGAAGAATTTGCACAAGCCTGGCTGAAGCTGTGCTGCTTCGCAGAACGAAAGTATTTTAGTGCCTTTTTATTTTAATTCATATAATTTTATTAAAAGTGTTGCAGATACAAATATTTAACATACCTGTAGGCACCAGTAGCACGGAAGTTTCATCCGTGCCTAGTCAGATAACTGCAGTCGAATAATAGTCTAATGGCGCAACATTCCTACAGCTGCAAGCGCTGATTCGAGTGCAGTGCTACTGGTGCGACGTATGCCACCGTGCAACCAGGTCAACGGCCATCACTTTTAACAGTTGTTGTCATACTGTACTTGCGGTTTCGATGTCAACTCGCTTTGAGTGATTGCGCTACATGTTTTTACATTATAATTATTGCATACAGCAAATGCGTCTTGCGTTTTATTTTATTTGTAGCTTAAGGATGCATTTTCAACACCATGTTCACCCATGAAAATACTCGTCTTGACACCCCTTTGCATTCCCCAAAATATCTGTACTCATTTCAAAAACATCCTGTATATACACATAAGAGTGAACTCTACAGTTGTCAATATTTGCAAAAAGTGGAGGGAGGTGTTGACAGGGAAAGGTTAGCAACTAGTTTCATATCAACAAAATCACTTAGGAGACTGGTAAGTTTAGTACGAACAGACGTTGGCCTAGATTTTCCAAAACGTTCTTTTTTGAGATTTAGCTCAAGATTTGACACCAAATATGTATATACACTCCCCAACGAATGAGAAAGGTACGGGCCAGAAGCGGGCCTGTTAAAGTTAGCCAGCTGATGCTGCACCGCTGTCTTATTTATGCCTGAAGAGGGCCGAATTAAAGATGGACTGTCGGCTGTTTGCCGACAATATCAAAAACACCCTGGATTGCAACCAGCAAGACAAAAAAATTATGGAATCCGAACTGTTGGCGGGTCTCTGGCGGCTGAACATCTCCAAGACGCTGGGTCTGCGACGTCTGGATGTCACCACGATACCAGGTCTGCGATGGCTGGTTGTTGCCATGATGCCGGGCTTACGACGACGGGATGTCCATACAATAAGCAACATGACCATGCATAAATTCTTCAAATATTTTAGATTTACAAATTTAATCAATGTTATTTTCTCTTTGTATATACTCATTTAATTCCATTCCAAAACTTTATATGATACGAAAATATTTTGCTTGCCGAGTGCGGGACGAGAACCTAAGAACCTCTACTACATGGTGTTAGTTACTGAATTCATCCAGTAATTTGGTATATATCATGACACAAATTATTATATATGATGAATTGATAAATTCCTTGAAAATATAACACATAATTTATAAACACAGTGTATTTAACATTAATTTCCTCTGAGGCTTGCAAAAAAATTATCATTTTTTAATTTTTATATGTCTGTTGGTTGGTTACCTTTTCGAACTATTTATTTAATAGAAATCACTTAGTTATTTCACATCGTTAAAGGTTAGTTCACAAACAATCAATAGGTATACACTTAATGTTAAAAATTTTGCACATGAAAAAAAAAAATTTCATGAAGAATAACTTGTCTATAGTTACCAAGGCAAAAATATATCAGACAAACATCTTTATAGTATTGAAGAACCTTGTCTTTAAAACGATATTGGACCAGAATCAATTAGAGGTTTTCTAGCTTACTTACAAGGCAAAGATACTGTGCCGGAATCGGCCCAGAATATTCTTTAAGCTGACAACGATTGGTTGGCTGTGAGTTATCGGACTGACATAATTACTGTGATATATATCTGCTGTCATATTTAATACTTTGGGCCACTTTCTTTATCCTTAATTTTAACAATGTGTCTTAAAAAAGAAATCATGCTGCTGACAGCCAACTGTCTTCTTGCATATTCCTAACACTTGTCGATTGTTAGTATGGCAAGTTGATAGCATACAAATATATTTTCAGTGATAAAGGACCTGTGTTTCAAACGATACTGGGCCAGAATTTGTTAGAGGTTCACTAGTTTCCTTGCAAGTAAATGTGCTGTGTCGGAATTGGCCCAGAATCTTATCTAAGCTGACAACGATTGGTTGGTTGTGAGTTATCAGGCCGACATAATGATTGCGATATTCGTATGTTATCTTATTTGATACGCTGGACCATTGTATTTATTCTAAAGGCAAAAAACCTGTCTCAAAAAAAGACAATGCCGTTGACAGTTGGCTAACTTGTTGCATATAAACGACAATTGTCGACAGTGCCGGTATCGGGCCGATAACTTGCCGACAGGTTGTGTTTGCTCTGTCACGCGCTTATGTTTGTTTCCTTCAACGAGACCAAACGTTGCACAACGTCGAACCGCAGCGTAAATTACACGATGGAAAAAAAATTTGGCGGCGGAGGAAAAAACTTGCGTAATTACAGGTAATTTGCACAGACGGAGTTGCACGCAGTTTTAAGCACGACAAGGCGAATGTAATCTGCGGCTCTGCCAACTGTAAGGTGTTCCATGTTGCCTGCAAGAATCTCAGATCTACTACATGTTTAATTCAACACTTTTGAAAACAACNACTACATGTTTAATTCAACACTTTTGAAAACAACCCTTTAAAAAATACCTTACCGTTATTGCTACGTATGTACAAATGTTTTGCTACACTGAAGATAGAAGGAATGGAAAAAATATGTCACATTTTTTTATGTACAAAAATTTAAAAATAATTTCCTTGGGAATAACTTTCCAAGTGTCGACGACAATAATCCGACTGGAATATGGCTCGCATCTTTGTACAAAATTCCGAGTTCTCTAAAAAAATTTTAGAGAACAGGCTTTCCGAATACACATCAGAAAAGGAGTAAAAATGGCGACACTGCGCTCTGATCGCGTTGTTGGCTGAAACCAGAATAAACATTTAATTCCAGTAAATTGACCCAGACAGCCTGCACACGCACGTTGATGCATGCCACTACTAAGCTCACTGACATTTGACTCCTTCAGTCACATATAAACATATCTCTTCAGGAGTTAGGAGACGTGGTGGTGTATACTCCAAATCTGAATCAGTGAGATTTTCACTGTTTCAATCAGTTGACTTATTCAACAGTAACTTCAGTGAATTTCACAGAAGAACCGGCAAAAAATTCCAATTTTCCTTCGCTTATTGATTTTGTGATGTTTTCCACTTATTCGTTAGTCTTTTTTTTTTCACTGTTCTTCAGTGATTTATTTTTTGGCTGAGGATCAGTTAAACAGAGTGAAAAAATGGCTGTCAAACAACGTGTAAAAATGGCCGTTAAACAACGTATATCAAGTGAAATAACAACGCATAAACTAATAAAACCAATACAAAATACTTTCTAAAATGTTTTCCGTATTTCGAAACACAATTTATTGCGGTAACACCAACATTAAAACTTTCATTCCGTTTTTACGACTTTCATTTCGCCGATGTCATATAAATATCACAGCGCTCTCTTTGAAGGTTTAAACTGCTTATAGTGTGGTGAAAAGTGTGCACTCATATGTACTATTCGTTTTAACAATCCTAACATTATCAATCAAACCAAAAACGAAAAGTAAGGGCATAAAATTTAAAACTACACGCTTTCAATTAGGAAATATATAACATGTATTTTCCTTTTTTTTAAATCAACCTGACTGGGTAGCTCAGGTGGTGAGGTAATGGTCTAAAAGTGAATTGGAAAGAGTGTGTGAGTTCAATCCCGGCCACTTGCGTGAAAGATTTACTTTTTTTAAATTACGGCAAATTGCGCAATATAAATAGCAACTTAAAGTATCGTAAAGATGGTTATTTCTCTTTATTATTGGGCCGAATTCAATAAAAACAATATTTAATTCGTCGCTGCATTTGGCCGTACCTTATTCAATCAGTGGAATTGTTTCACGTCGCTAATTCAATCAGTGAAATTTTTTCACTGAAACTGTTAGTGGTTTTCCACTGATTCCAAGTGGAGAAATGTTCGCTGATTCGAGAAGTAGAATTTATGTAGTGGTTGAACGCGATGCGCATGCTTGGATCGTCCTCGGCGCTGCCCTGCTTCTAGGCGTCGGGCGCAGTAAATACGTCCTGTGGG
>NQII01002365.1:340290-366971 GCA_002778355.1 Clitarchus hookeri
GGGGGGGTACGAATGTACTCGAAAAAACTTGCCGGCCGGCGGCATCGTCTGGCACTATTCCAACGCGCAAAAATCCGTGAGCAACCCCACTGGGAATCGAATCCGATTTACTTCGGTGGGAGGCGAGCACTCTAGCCGTTACGCCACAATGGTCTCTTAAGTGACCTGAAGATCCTGGAGATAAGACTCGAGTCTCAGCTAATTGTTCATTGGCTGTTGCCCCAGCCATAAGCCAGTTTTGCCCCAGACGAGGTAGCTCGGTCCTTGTATCATTGAAAGTTTCCTATCGACTCAGAATTTTCGAAGGTTAGGTCTAAAAAATTGTGATCCAAATGTAAAACAAATTAAATGTAACATTTTTCAATCTAGTTTGTTCCTGTTTATTTGCTGCAGCGATGCTTATCAATAAACTTTGCTCAGCTTGAATTTTATTATACAGTTAATTCACTATTACTTTTGACTTTACTAAAGCCCTGATTCAGTGCTGCTTCAAAGATATTCCTTCGCCTCGTGCAAACAAAGCTTAGCCGAGTCTAGAAAATTACACCAAAGGGACTACGCACTGCATTCGTAAGCACTCAGTGTAATAATATTTGCCATTAAAACAATTTTTTACTAGGCATAAATAACATACTTATTTTTTCCCGTTTTTATTCATATTAATTTTAGAAGAAATATTATAATTTATAGATAAAATACAAGCAAGAGTTCAGTTTAACCAAAAATAAAATACTTTTATGTTAACACATGTATAAACTACTTGTGACACGTTACATATTTAAGAAACAGTCATGCACTTCATACATAGGGTGATTTTTCACATGTTTTTTTTTTTTTTTCCTTTTCAAAAAATGTGAAGAAACCGTGAATAGACTGTGATAAAAATATCCTAGGGAATTTGACACTTAGGACTTTTCTGACTACGTCAAGATGGACTTTGCCCTGCCTTACCAGGTCGTAACTAACCACATTATGTAATGTTATTTCACCTAATTTTAAATATATGGTATTAGAAGTTATACATCTTAATTAAGAGAGCGCATTATAATTTACTAAAAACGTTGTAATTTTATAAACGAAAACTTGGGAAATAGTTACAAAATAGTTCCATTGGGCGCTTAAGAAAGCCACTGCAAATTTTAAATGAATAATTTTTTTTGTAATTGTTATGAATCAACGAAAATACAATATGGCCTTCAGAAATATCGAAAATCTGAGAAAACGGCATGACTATAAAATATGAGAATAAGCATGATGAACTGATAAGCACAATGAAATAGTATCGATATTTAAAGACGATGGCTTACCGCGGGAAAAATAAACTCTTCTCTAGGATTCACCATACTTTACTCACGTCTGAGAGTTTTCTTTCGTTATTAGCTGGCACGCATGTATGGACATTGGACCAGTGAGGACTCGAATACTTTAAAGCAGAACACTTGTAATTGTCGTGCACAGAACTTCGCTGAGTCAAATTCTTGATCATCCAATCGAAAAGGATAAACTAGTTCGATTATTGTCGAAGACACGTTGGCTCATAATTTTTGCGCAATTTTCCAGCGTTTCTTTCGATATTTTTTATAGGCGCAAGTGAAAACGACGATACCAACGAACAGAGTAGCCATTGACCAACATTTTTCTGTAAATTAAATGAGTTTAGTGTTTAAAAAAATGAATAAATATATGGTGAGAGCAAAGTTCACAGACCATAAACACCTCACATTTTGCATGTTTGGGGCGATGGAATTGTTACATAACTCTGTGCGGTGTCGAAAGTGTAGCTGAATGGTTAGTCAGGACATTAGTCACGAAGGTTTGTTAGTAAAGAAGGACATTACGTGTTTTATATCTTCACTGGCATTCGCATGGAATGAGGGCCAAAAACTATTCTCATGGGAATTGCTGGGATCGGACAGAGGTATATAGGTAACACAGCTGGGCAGAGAAATTGAGAAACGTCAAAGGAGACATCGAAGCGTCATGGTATCAATTACGGACTATTACATCGTTATTAACGGAAACAAAGGTTATTTTTAGCCAGGACTGTACACTGCGAGGCTCAATGGCCAATGATCTTCGCACAAAACTGATTCGTAAAAAATGTTACTGGTGTAGGCTNTAACACAGCTGGGCAGAGAAATTGAGAAACGTCAAAGGAGACATCGAAGCGTCATGGTATCAATTACGGACTATTGCATCGTTATTAACGGAAACAAAGGTTATTTTTAGCCAGAACTGTACACTGCGAGGCTCAATGGCCAATGATCTTCGCACAAAACTGATTCGTAAAAAATGTTACTGGTGTAGGCTATGAATGGTTAACAGTGCTACAGATTATTAGCTGTGACAACTTAAGAAGTGTTGTAACGTTTTAAGTACAGCTCGCATCATAAAATTTTATGTGAGTCTGATAAGGTTATGCAAGGATGAGCATTGGGGCAAATTCCGTTAACGAGTGGGGACAGAGAGTTTAATACAAGATGTATTATGGTGTGTGCCATCATCTGAAGGCAATGCAAGCGACCACTCGAAGTGGCATATAACCATACAGAATACGGATACTGTCCTACAGTATATTCCACCATACTTCCTTCAGGTGACGTCAGAGCTCTTCAAAAGTTTGAGCAGGTATAAGCTACAGGTCCGGTGATCTCGCAGGCCAAGGTACCCAGTTACGGGCGTTCAAGAGAACAAAATTATTTGTACAGCTTGTGTTTAGCGAATTTCGTCATTTGTCGTTGTGATATGAAATATTTTTGTACACATTTCAAAATGAAACAATATTATTACTTAAAGAAACTGCTAGAAATACTTCTGATTGTGCTAGAATGTCAGGAAAAATATTTCTTGGAAATTTGTCGTGTGCTTCGCTAGTATTTCAATATTGTCTTTAATCATAAAATTCAAAGTCAATACAGCCAGGAGTGAAACTGTTACCGCAGGTGAACCAAATGCCTGATTTCAAATAAATTTCAACATACAATTTCTATGATTTCAATAGATGCTTTAGCTAAAACCAAACGTGGTGTTAAAAAATGTATATTTATTTAATTTTTTTTTCAAATAAACAGTTTATATTAAAATATTAAATTTTATGGTCAAACCATTGTGAATGTTATTTTTCATATGATTTGCTATTTCAATTAAGTTAATCATCGACATATCATGAAACCATGAAATATCGTGGAAATAAAGGGAAAAAATGGCTCTTCAACATTCTTGAGGGCATTGCACAGGACGACGCGCCGTACGAATAGTAGATAATGGGGTCCTACGACCTCGGTAATAAATCGGTGGGCTGGAAGTGCGTCCATATCCAATACAAGTCTTGTTCTTGAGTTCTCGTTATCTGGGTCAAATACCCAATTCCACCCTTTGGAAACACGTATATAAGATATATTCAAAAACACACATAAAAAAAAGAAATGTTTTACACTGAAATACTGTTTTGTACAGTTAAAACGCAGATTATAATTTCTTTGTGATAGTTAACAGAAACGAAATTCTCAGACAGTTGCAGGATGCTTTTATGTTTTTAAAAATTGTGTAACAGGTAATATTAAATACTTTTCGGTGCTATTTAATTAAAAAACAAAGTTTACAAGACATTTTTTTTTAAANGCAGGATGCTTTTATGTTTTTAAAAATTGTGTAACAGGTAATATTAAATACTTTTCGGTGCTATTTAATTAAAAAAACAAAGTTTACAAGAAATTTTTTTTAATATTTCTGAGAATATAAAAATCAGTAAGACAATGCATAATTTTTACTTATAGGGGACGGAAACATACTCCAATGTATGAACTCCGTGGTGCACATGCATCTGCACCGGATGCTCAACTCGGTGGCAGTAGCTTCGGATACGACCATCGCTAGCACCAAGCGTATAGCGTGATTCGTTGTAAAAAGAAAACGCGATGCCATTACTGCACCCACTCCCTACCCAAGGTTCGGTCCGCCACTGCAAATATGCCACTCAATGGTGCGGAGTCAAAGACAGTCAGCGCGTAGGACGCCGTGATTGTAGTTCGCCCTCGTTCAGTCGCCGATGGATAGTCCTCCGGGACACCGCACTTTCTAGTGAAGGTCACGCAAAGGCCAGAATTTGTGAAGATGTTGCGTCAGGTACGGGGGCTGCGCTTCTTCGGCTAACCCGGTCTTCGCGTTGTTTAGTTTGACGTGTCGGGCTAGAACCTTGCCTGCGCGATGTACAACCTTTATTTGTTCACCATACAATACAACATTGCACCACACAGTAGATATTTACACAGAGACTAAACGGCATTGCGGTTCCTTTGGTGTCGGCGTATTAAATCTCCGATTAGCTGCGTGTGGTTCTGGGAACGAGCCTCGTGTCTTGTTGGCTTTTTTTTACGTGGCCAACCAATCTTTGGGTAATTCAGGGAAATAAAATATTCATTTTCCTGTTAATTTCCTTCTTTCGGGACCACGCAGTTTTCCAACTCTCTGATTTTATTCTATAACATCTACATCCAGGTAGTCTGGAGTAATGGTGCGGTGCGATTAACCTGCCATCCACCCAGTTACCCACACTTCCCGGAATTCGATCTACTTTATATCAAAGCCATTATATGGCGGCACTACTTGACTAATTAACTGATATTCTACTTTCCATTAAATTCCTCTGTGTCGACATTCAGTGGAGAAGGAGGTCTCCGGATATCATTTTTCGATCCCCTTCCCCATGTAGTCAGTCCTTTAGTCATGAATATTGTCTAGATCATGTTCCGATTCCTTTACTATTGTCTGCATAGTACCTGGTTCGTTTCCCTGTTATCTCGTATTGGTCTTTGTTACTCCATTCCATCAGTTCCTCGTTCATTACTGGGTCGCCATATATGTTATCTTCAGTTCATCATNTTGGTCTTTGTTACTCCATTCCATCAGTTCCTCGTTCATTACTGGGTCGCCATATATGTTATCTTCAGTTCATCATAGAGGGAGGTAAGGCCCCTCAATTCATCAGTAGTCTGCTGATAAATCCTTTTAAAGTTTCTTATGATTTTCTTCGTGATTATCCCAGGATGTGTAGAGGGCCCGCCCTCACTACAATGTTTACATAGCNTTGGTCTTTGTTACTCCATTCCATCAGTTCCTCGTTCATTACTGGGTCGCCATATATGTTATCTTCAGTTCATCAGAGAGGGAGGTAAGGCCCCTCAATTCATCAGTAGCCTGCTGATAAATCCTTTAAAAGTTTCTTATGATTTTCTTCGTGATTATCCCAGGATGTGTAGAGGGCCCGCCCTCACTACAATGTTTACATAGCNAAAGTTTCTTATGATTTTCTTCGTGATTATCCCAGGATGTGTAGAGGGCCCGCCCTCACTACAATGTTTACATAGCGGTTTTACTTATAGTCAAATCCGGAACGTGGGTCCGCTCCCACTTTTCGATTTCTATAGCGGTTTGACATTCTCATTTCCAGGAGTAAGATACTTTATGGAGAATTCTGTGTTTTCTGTTCTGGAGGATTCATCAATAACCATACATCAAATTCCTCTAATCTATTAATGACGTCCTTTGCAAATTCTCCCAAATATCTCGCTGTCTCTTCATGAGATAAAATACTTCTTATGTTTAGCTATGCTTCTTTTTGCAGTTTTCCACTTAACTTTATTCTAATGTCTTCCATCGTTGGGCATTACAGAGTCACATGCTGGAGAGTGTCTTTAACTCCACACATCGGACCAAGAGAAGAGTCCACTAAATTAAATCCATGTAACTTGGCTTTAAAGTTTCCGTTTCCTGTTATTATCTGACTAAGATAATAATCACTTGTAATCAAATGGTAACGACATATTTCCTTAATATCTGGAAAGATGCTGTAAGTGACCCTCTTCTCCGACCTACCCCATCTCTCCTGCCAGATTTCTAGGGATGCTTCTCTCTCCTCCCTAATTCTTGCCATTCGTTCATTTCAGCAGTAAGGCTCTTTCTTCTGCTAAGATATCCAGTGGAATTGCCCCTGTAATTAGTTGCTGGGCCTCAGTAGATCGGCGGATTTTCTCGGGAATCTCCCGTTTCCCATACCCTTGCATTCCGGCGCTGCTCCATACTCACCTCGCTTCACCGTTGGGAATTATTTACATGTTTATCTAGCATCACTGGAAGTAGAGACGCTGTAATCCCTTTGTNACCTCGCTTCACCGTTGGGAATTATTTACATGTTTATCTAGCATCACTGGAAGTAGAGACGCTGTAATCCCTTTGGTGATGCTGTAATGTAGGCCTTTGTAATGGCTACCGAGTATAGTGCGTTCGTTTTGAAACGAGTAAACATTTTTTAATTTTAATTTTATAGATTTGAATAGGTAAATAACTGTTGTGTGTTCGTCTCTGAGATCTCGATACTGGGGAAGTTTAGCTTTAGGCAGAAGTCGCCGAGTTTCAGTGCCGCTGATATTTTTCGACTTGAAACATGCCTATACTCTGTACTTAATTTTGTTTTTTAAATGTGTGTTTAGGTATATGTTGTTAGTTGTTTGTTATTCTTGTAATATATGTATAAATATATTCGGCGCTCTGAAATTAGCTTTTGTTGTCCACTGATATGTTACGTTGTGAACTGAATTAGTTACAGAAACCGCAGCGGTTTTTATTCANACCTCGCTTCACCGTTGGGAATTATTTACATGTTTATCTAGCATCACTGGAAGTAGAGACGCTGTAATCCCTTTGTTGATGCTATAATGTAGGCCTATGTAATGGCTACCGAGTATAGTGCGTTCGTTTTGAAACGAGTAAACATTTTTTAATTTTAATTTTATAGATTTGAATAGGCAAATAACTGTTGTGTGTTCGTCTCTGAGATCTCGATACTGGGGAAGTTTAGCTTTAGGCAGAAGTCGCCGAGTTTCAGTGCCGCTGATATTTTTCGACTTGAAACATGCCTATACCCTGTACTTAATTTTGTTTTTTAAATGTGTGTTTAGGTATATGTTGTTAGTTGTTTGTTATTCTTGTAATATATGTATAAATATATTCGGCGCTCTGGAATTAGCTTTTGTTGTCCACTGATATGTTACGTTGTGAACTGAATTAGTTACAGAAACCGCAGCGGTTTTTATTCANAATTAGCTTTTGTTGTCCACTGATATGTTACGTTGTGAACTGAATTAGTTACAGAAACCGCAGCGGTTTTTATTCATTCAAGTTTTGTTGGAATGTTTAAAGGAAACGTATTTGTAAAAAATAAGAATAACCTAGTTATAATGACCTTGCGCTTGTACATGGCAGACAACTACACAGCTTCTGATATAAACAGGTAAAGTTGGGTTTATTAACAGTTATGTATTGTACTGTGAACAATTTCAATTTGCATTTTTGTAAGATAATTGTATTTACTAGTTATTGTGGAAACCAATGTACAAATAATTATATGCACGCGTAGGTACCACCGAAACGCGAGTGTAGATAATTTCATGCATAATTGTTATAACATGTCACCTGCTTTTGGACTTCGGAATTTATGGTCGTTTAAATTACGCACAAACTAGTGGTGCCTTCTTGCACATACCATATGTATTATACAGTATGAGTATAAAAGAATACCCAAACTTTGAAGGTCTATAATATCAAATTCAAACAACCTACAAGCTTTATTGACCAATCAAATGAGCCTTGGAACCGTGAAGTTCGTTTACCATACATTCCTAAAGGTTCAATGTGACCACCATGAACGACGTTTACGCGATAATCAAACTCGTTACACGCTTTTGTCAGCATGTCCGGTGTTACGGTTTGGATGGCGTTCGCAACTTTCGTTTTGAGGCGAGCTCGNCGTTACACGCTTTTGTCAGCATGTCCGGTGTTACGGTTTGGATGGCGTTCGCAACTTTCGTTTTGAGGCGAGCTCGAATTCGACACGTCAATGTGAAGGAGACGGTCTGATGTTTCCTTTATGGTACGCCACCCCATTGGCACCTATGGCATGGTGCGCCACCCTCATTGGCACCTAGCTGTTCGCGGATACCTGAACGAGACGTTGCCGCAACACTGGATTGGTCGAGGAGCAGCTGGTGACCAGGTTCTTCATCACTGGCCCTCAAGAATCCCGAATCTTACCCCGTGCGATTTTTTTCTATGGAGGTACATAAAGGATCAAGTGTTTCCGTCCACCATTGCCGGCTAGCTTTGACGACCTCAAAACGAGAATTACGGACGCCATCCAAACAATAACACCGGAAATGTTGACAAGTGTGTGGAAAGAGTTTGATTATCGCGTAGATGTCGTTCAAGCAGCTCGTGGTGGTCACATTGAATATTTATGAATGTATGGTAAACAAATTTCACGGCTCCTCGGTTCATTTGATNAGCAGCTCGTGGTGGTCACATTGAATATTTATGAATGTATGGTAAACAAATTTCACGGCTCCTCGGTTCATTTGATTAGTCAATAAAGGTTATAGGTTATTTGGTTTTGACTAACTATCGCGGGCCGCATGTCGCCCGCGGGCCGCGTTTTGAGAACCACACTACCAGCGTCGTGAGCATTGCGCTGTGAGCCACGGTTTGAGACCCAAATTGGAAGGAAAAAAAAAGTGCTTGGAAGAAGAAACGGATGTGGACAAAGCTTGTAACATGCTGGGAGGGAGGGAGAGGAGGATGGTGACAGCTATCAGTGTGCCTGCTTTCTTTCCTTCCTTCATCATTCGCTATGCTCACCACACGATTGTGTGTTAGACAGAGACGGAGACATGACGCACTACCAAATTTTCCCGCTAGAGGTCAGGTCCCAGAGCGACGGAAACCTCTCCCTCCGAGAACAGTCTCACCACTGACCTACGGAATCGCGCGTTCTGCATTATATTCAAGTGCACTGCCCTTACGGCAGAGATAAGGAAGCGGTCATGTAACGTTTAAGCTGCAGCTTTTTCCGATGTGTAACTGTTTTTTTATCGTGCTCCATTCCCCTCAAGGAACAGACAGAGACACCTCGACCCCGGCCGGGGCAGCGACGGTGGCGCTGCCGAGCGGCCAATTAAGGCAGCGGCAATGAGGGGTGACGTTATTAGACGCGCCGCGGCAGAAATAAGACGAGCGCCCGCCGACCTCCCGCCGCGCAACAGCCGCACAACCGACGACAACCTTCGACGACGACGCAGGATACTTTCTGGCTGCGTGGCGGGTGGAGAACTGTTGCGATGCGATGTCCGTGTCTGCACTTCATTGTACACGCTGTCCATGGTTAACCCACTCGGTCACTAATTAACTTGAGCTCAAGCGTTGCGATCAGGTACTGTTTTGGTATGCACTGTACTTGTGTTGAGCTCTTGTATTGCAACCAGTGAACAANTCAAGCGTTGCGATCAGGTACTGTTTTGGTATGCACTGTACTTGTGTTGAGCTCTTGTATTGCAACCAGTGAACAAAGTGCTGCCAGCTCGATGATACATGCTGTTTGCTGTTATTTGAGCACTTTTGAAATCAACCTTTGAAAAATGTCACTACCCTTACCTGCATATAGCCTATTTTAACGGACATACTGACTGGCATGCACCTTATTGTAGAGTTGGTAACGACGAAGGGTAAATAGTTCCATGAATTAAAATTGTTAAATAAAATTTTGTTAATACTGACATTATTAATTTTGTTCTCGGTTTTCGTAATGCATATGTGTGTACAAATGAGAAAATTTGTAAAACATTTACTCTTTCCTAATAATGTCACTGTTTCTCTTACCCGACACATGGCAAAGCTAANATGAGAAAATTTGTAAAACATTTACTCTTTCCTAATAATGTCACTGTTTCTCTTACCCGACACATGGCAAAGCTAATTTTGCATATGGTGAAAGAATACACAATGTGCATACAAGTAGATCGTAAGCAGTGCTTTCAAAAGTTCTTAGCTAGCCGTGAACAGCATATATTGGGGTTACTATTAATGTTAAAAAGGTGTAGACAGTCACACAGATCAGATTAACCACTAAGAATACCGCTCACTGTTGCCTTGCTGTGTACAGTAACGGCCATGAATATAATTANCACAGATCAGATTAACCACTAAGAATACCGCTCACTGTTGCCTTGCTGTGTACAGTAACGGCCATGAATATAATTCATGTGCAATGAGCCCACGATTGTGGTCATGGTGACAGGGTTGATTGAGCACATTTGAAAGCCCTGCTTAGGATCTAGTTTTCTTCTCGCTGTGTATCCTTCCGCCATACGTAAGATATTAACATTGCCATGGCCCGTTTCACTTTATTCATGCGCCATCCAGCTGAAACTGAGGAATTTTTATGAAAGTAAATGCGTTGATAAAATGAACGTTCGTGATCTCATGCGTAGGTATAAAATAAGAGAGATCGGTATCAGTAGCCATAAATTCAAATATTATACTCGCAATACGTCAAGTCTTAGAACCATTTTAATTAAATCGCTGCCAACTTAATTGGGAGCCTGCGTGCCAATGTGTATAGGCTATTCACGGCAACGTTATCATTTTTGAAAGTCCTCTCATTTGGAATAATAGCCAATAAATACATTTAATTTTAGCCTTAGACTTTAACTTCCTAGTCGAATATACACACACTGTTTATTATATGCATGGAAACATAAATGTTAAAATGGGGTTAAATTATAAAAATTTGCTGAAATAAAAATATAACTAGGGCCCCAAAAGTGCACACCTAACCGTGAGCAGCTTCTACTTATTTCCTTGTTTTGCAAAACTGCCACCAGGTGGTGTAGTGGCAAGACCACTAGATTTGCCATCGTGGCACAGAATACTTAACAATACAGAATCGAAACAGTCCCTGCTGCCACGAAGTCCAGCCGCATACGTAAACTAAATGGCGGCGTTAACCAGCAACAAGGCAATCAGCACCCGTTAACTGACTTGCCAGCTGGCAGCCCCGCCAGCAGGGAATCTTTTTCTGCACGCGGTAGCCAATCAGGCACAAGGCTCGATTCAGAACCTCGTCCAGCCAATCCCAGNATCAGCACCCGTTAACTGACTTGCCAGCTGGCAGCCCCGCCAGCAGGGAATCTTTTTCTGCACGCGGTAGCCAATCAGGCACAAGGCTCGATTCAGAACCTCGTCCAGCCAATCCCAGTAAACGCCACGCCACGCCACGCCATTTTACTTCTGTTTCCTCACGTACCTAGTATCTTTCCCGGCGGGGACACTTCCGGAATTTCACATGTATGAAAAGTAGTGGACGCTGCTTTTGGCCAGTGAGTTTTCTCTGTGTACTCCAGTTTCCATATGCTATTGTATTCCGCTGCTGCTCCGTCATCACCTCGCTTCTCCCTCATCGGTACTGAAGACCTCAGTTCCTAAGCGCTGCTCGATTATCATCTCCCACCAACATCAGCCACTTCACGTCGCGGTTACCTTTATGAATGCTTATGAATGACCGCATTACTTTTAGCATCCGTTGCCTCTGTGGTAGTCGATGGTTCCGGCTACTTCCAGCAAAGAGCTTGCATATGTGAGCGGGCATTACTATACCTCGCGTGAGTTCACCAAACCTCAACTTATTACTTGCTGTACTAGTTTTATCAGGGACCGCATTTCTCGGTACTGATTTTGCAAGACACCAGATATTAATAATGATGTGTTCATTCTGCTTGTTTGGTTAATAAGATATAAATAGATTTAGTAAATTAATTTTGGTGGTAGGCCTAACTCCACAATCCTCTAAGACACTTTAGAATTTTATGACTGTTGATTTGTTGCTGCTACAGCGGGAAATATTTTTCTTTTTACTGCGCTTTTCATCACTCGGTCGGTTTACGCAGAGTACTACAGGGCATGTCGGATTAAGTTCTGTCCTACTGCAAAAGTCACATAAATGTGCAAGTGTGGCAGTTCTTGTTTTTGGCCAATGACTAGAGAAATTTACGGGTGTCAATTTTTAATTTGCTGAAACGCTAGCTAGATTAAATAAAATCGTATTCCCGTTTCACTTGTTTGACTTTGACACACGAAGTCGGCCATTTGAGCCATACAATCTACCATTGATTACGTTTCTTTACATGGCAGGTGGTTAACTCAAACAACTTAGACAAGATGAAATCTAGCTGCCCTTGGATTCTCGCGAAATAATAGTGTCTGTTTGAATGAGGGAAATTTAAGAATTAAAGCATCTGTTCGCCCCACAGTGCTCCACGTATTTGAACAGCGAACAATGCGCGTGCTGCTAAGAGAACAAACCAGTCGCAGTTATAAACAGAATTTCACAAGAATTAAGTTGTTCTAAAAGTATTTTCATAGTCATAATTTATAGAGAACATTTTCGTCTACAAATACTTTTGGATTGTGGAACAATTTCGTCTAGTGTCATTACCAAAGTCTACTATTTAAAATCAGTTTTAATTTTATAATATATAGTATAATAATCTCATTTTGTAAAAAATAAAAATTGGAATGATATGGGTGAAGAGATTTGATCTAACGTTCACTTAACTCAGAAACTAAAAATAAATATTAATTAAGTGAATACGCAGTTACAGGAAGTAAATATGTGGGTTGAGTATAATAAAAAATCCTATGTGATGGCAAACAAATTTAAATACATATATACTTGTTTCGTCAATAAATTGTATTTGTTGTAATTTACATAGGGCCGAAAACCTTAAAATCTCACTTTTTAAATGCCATTTTTGTCACTTGCCATTTCGCTATTGTAATAATTCCGCCAAAGCACTTCATAATAGCGTGACTTGTTCATCCACAGTGGCAGGGTTCCAATCATGAAATAAAATCGAAAACTCCAGAAATCTTTCTTTTTTTTTAATCGTTATTTAATTCTAAAATTCTACTCTGCAAGACATCCTTGAACTCATGNTACTCTGCAAGACAGCCTTGAACTCATGCATTAAATGTTTCTATAGTACTAATAGTACTTTATTCATAGTCGACTAGCCCTTCCGAAAACACAGTTTTTTTTGTTCTGCCCGTTTTATTGCCTAACACGAAAGCATGAGTTTCACCAAGGAACATATTATAATCATGCGTCAAACTGCATGTACTGTCAAATATATATAAGCATAAATATGTTATATCTATGTTAATTCGTGCTCTCGTATATATAAAACAAACCGTAATGTAATTGATTTTAGTGCCTGCCATTTCAGCCAAAACACACACTTTTATCAAGATATTAAGTGACTGAATAACTTATTGTTTATTTCGCTGCTAAAACTGCTGGATATCTTCCAGTTGGCATTAATATAAAATACTTGCGTTTACAAACAGCCATAATTTTCATAGGCTGCATTTCAAAAGTGCTCACTTTATCGTGAACATGGTGTGGATACAAAATCACGGGTTTTCATCTACCTGACGCTAAGGTTTATTCTACTGTGGTTAGAAACAAAACTATATATTCCTCGTGGGAGAGTTTGGCACAAGGAAACATTTTCGCCGCAATGTGCGCTGGTGTTCCAAATAATATGGCGGTAAATAAAGAAATTCTTTATATGTTTGTGTGAAAGTTCGTGTTTCAGTATAATTGTGAAATATACTTGCCCCAGTCAAAATATCAAGTACTGACTTTATTTTATAACAGTTATTCTCGCCATACGCTCTTTACAAGAGAAAATTGTGAAAATAGATTTCTTTTCAGCATTGAGTTATCGTAAATTTGCTTATATTAGTGAAACAATGTTACAGATTTAAGAGCGAAATGAATATAGCTGTTTTCAAACGGAATGTTTTGATTCTGTTGTCGCATTTAATTAAAGTAATGGTGTAATACAGCGTTTTGCTTAATCCATTTTCACAACCTAGTCCTAATATGTCCATAGTATGTAGACGTATTTCGTGAATTTCCCACTCAAGTATTAAGAACAGTGTTTATTATTTACGTATGACTTAACACAAAGCAAATCAAAAGATTTTAAATAGTATATATACATATATATATATTTATTATATGAAAGTTTGCAACTATCCCATTTGTTTGCATTTTAAATGAAGAAAATCTGGTACGCATGCAAAACCAGTGCTACCTAGCAACGAAAAGTTTTAGTTGTCGTACTATTAGCATTGAGCTGCCCGGTCTGAGTAGAATCAACCTTACCTACGTTGACACGAGTCGCTGCACTTGGCCCTGTTTAACCCTCAGTCCCGTTCGCGGCACGGCAGTCGAAGAAGGGAAAAAAATGTAGGAAGTATTCCAAGGAGCAGACAGCAGTCGCAGGGGCACGGAAATGTAAATGACGGTCGGGAGTAGGGAAGGGGAGGAGGTGAGAAAACAAAGGAGTATTTTTTTAACTAGCCGCGTGTGAAGCTGATAGCAGACTAGGCGTGGTGGGTCGCCGTCGACGACAAATAGCAACGACAAGCGAACGGCAGCGGCGGCCGTGGAAGAGAGGTTCAAGTCGGCCGGCTACCGAAACGCCGGGAGTGTACACCACCGCGGAACGGGCTGCCGCTTGAGAATAGTCCGTGCGACTTCACGGCTGCACGTTTAAAGCCCGGCACATATACGGGGTGATTTTAAAATCATGGGACAAACACTGAGGGGTGGCAGAGCTCACTAAAACAAACAATCATTGTATAGGAATATATGGACGGGAGTGACACGTTGAGGCACAAACAGTCCGATGGCCACCACGATCGCCAGATTTATCGAGTCTCGATTTTTTCCTATGGGGGCATTTGAAAGCCCTCATTTACGAGACTCCAGTTGATTCCATTGAAGACCTCGTCGCTCGACTATCCTGTGCGGCTGCACGCGTGCGTGAAATACCCGGCGTATTTGAATCTGTTCGCCAATCACTCCACCGACACTACCAAGCTTATATTACTGTCGGTGGTAGCAATTTTGAGCAATTATTATAAACATTGCTTTAAAAAGGCATTTAGCGGCGACGTTGTAAATAAAAAATGTGTTGCATTTCATGTGTTATTTTTGTGTTTGTGCCTCAATGCGTCACTCCCGCCCATATATTTCTATACAATAATTGTTTGTTTTAGTGAGCTCTACCACCCCTCAATGTTCGTCCCATGATTTTAGAATCACCCAGTAGTCTATTCACGGTATCTTCATACTTTTTCAATCCAACCTTTGAAAAATCACCGCATGTATAGCGTGTTTGGTTGTTTCGTAAATATGCCATTTATCACAAGCGCTCTATAAGTCTGTTAACAAAAAGGTATCTTATTCTTCGTTGATTTCAGCTTCTATTTATTTTCTACATATAATGATAATGTTTAATGTATAATTAATACGGATTGAAACCGGAGGAAACACGTGTGTTGGTAATAATGCCTAGTAATAGTTCTTATGCAAATTGTTATTAAACCGAGTGCGCGTGAATGCGATGCGTTGCCCCATCGGTGTAATTGTATAGACGTCGTTAACCTTATTTTACATGACGCGGAGGAATAGCGTAGAAGTGGAAAAGTTGGAGGTATTCATGAATGGACTATACTTACAACACTCTACTCATTCCCGTGTTTAATTAACGCTTTGAGGACAATACCCAAGCGTATCTGGGGCCACGCGTCTTCGTTGAGTTTAGATGGTTTGGTCGGAGCGTAACAACGATGTCTTGAGCGTCGGTGAGGGTGAAATGAGGTGAAGGTCGAGAAATGGCGGAATGCAAGGGCGAGGGAAACAGGAGTGTCCCGAGAAAACCTGAGGGACAACAGCAACGTCCACCACGTTTATCACTTGCGAATGCGCGTCTTAGAAAATGTCTTTGCCCCAGAATATTGCTCTGTTACATCGATAATCTTTATGTCGTTACAATAACACTGCAGTTATTAAAAGTGCAGTTTAATTACACAAATGAAAACGATGGATTGCACATCTTGTTACATATCAAATTACACTTTCATTTAGACTCAGTCAACTCATCACTTCATAGCTGAAAGCCACCGCGTACTCTTTTTGCCAGGAAAAATATGGTTTTGGTGAGTGGAAATACGGAATCCGACATATGACAATTATGCTTATAGTGCAAGCGTAGTGTAAGAGTAAGCGACTTACATGTTTATCTTAAATAGCTGTAAATGTGTACCGTCTTCATTGTGTAAAGATGTGAAAATATTTCTACGCACTATTATTTCAGTGTATTAAAAAAAACGTATTGAATAAGTCCGAATGTCTTTCACAGAGGACATGTTTCGAGTAAAGAGATTTATAAGAGACAAGGTATCTGCAAATAAAGGGCCTTCAATAAATTGCTAAGCAGTTACTCTGAAGAGAGCGCAAAACACGTTAATTGAATTTGCGGAATTCAATAAGGATAAATAAAAAAAGTGACAATTCTAAATAAATGCTCTTGCGTGCTCCGTAAACAAATCTTTTTACAGAAGAATGCACTTGTTTAGCACAATATCCTGCGCCACAATGAAATGTACTAATTTACGTCTCAGTAAATTAATCAACACAAATACATTATTATTATTATTATGTAGTATTGTTCTTTGTCGTTTTTTTTTGTACTGGCGTCCCGAAAACCTGAACATTTCAGTTATCGTTTTTCTATTAATGTAAATATGTCTCATGGACTCTTTGAGATGAGATAAGACAATAGATTTGCGATTAATATGCTGCTAATGATACTGGAAACACCATATACTACTGCTACAAATTAAGTGGACAAGCGCGAGAGGATATACATGGAAATAACAACTGTGTCAAAAAAAAATAGTTTGATGCAGTGGTCAAAATCAGTTAATTATCTGATAGTTAGCAATTTACAAACGTACAAAAAACAGTTTTTCTTTTCCTTGGATACGTAAGAGCTTAATCTGAACGGAAAATTATTAACATTAAAACATAGATCTAAATGCTGGCTTAGGCTTACGTTTTCTTCGTAAATGCTTGTATTATGTTACTTAGTGCCTGTATTGCATTATTTGATTATAACACCCGAGTATTTTTCTTCATGTATACACATCTCTTATATAAGGGAGTAATCTGCCCCAGCAGTGAAGCTAAACAAAAATAAAATACTAAAACAGTGGAATCCAGGAAAGTATCTCGCAAGCATAAATCTGAACAGCTTGTGTTTTCTCTCTCTGAACAATTTCTTCCTTTTTCTGATACAAGTGAAATAAACAAGTGAACTTTTAACGCTGCTTTATTTTCCTTATAAGTATTACAGTATATTTAATGCCTAAACTCTAAATTCTGTGTGCTGGGTCACCGCGCTTTAAGCATATATTTTGCCTGTCGGGGCCCTTGGATAGACAAAGTGGCGATGAAAAATATCGTGGACACATTATTCCCCGACGAATAATGTGTCGGGGGTAACGAATAATGTGAGAACACAGAGAAAACGTACAACGCACGGGCAAACTAAAAAGGAGTCCCTCCTTATCCACAAGCCTTGAGATTAAAATAGCAGTATGCTCGATGAAAATTGGTAAAGCTCCAGGACCAGAAGGGATCCCGATAGAGGCAATGAAGCTCGCGCCACAAACATGCACACGAGAATTTGCGGACATGTACTGTATAATACCTTCCTCAAAGCTGGCATTTTCTGCAAAAGATGGAAAAGACAAAGACTCGTTCTGATTCATAAACCGAATAAACTGGACGATTCGCCATAGTCCTTGCGGCCTCTGTGTAAGCTAGACTTTGCCGGAAAAATACAAGAGAAGCTTCTTAAGGTCAGAATCCTAGCAGGCATTAAGGAACATGGAGACCTAACAAAAAAACAACACGGGTTCAAGAAGGGACGCTCTACTATTAGTGCTATAAACGAGGTGGTAGCGGCGGCCATTCAAACTGAAACGGGAAACCACAGATCGAGAAAGACGTGCATCCCAGCCACGTTTGATGTTAAAACCGCCTTCAACTCGCTACGATGGACTGATGTAATGAAAGCATTGAGTAAGTTTGGTGTATCAGACTATCTAACATAGGTATGCGAAGATCATCTAGACGACAGAGTACTAATTTTCACCGCACTAGATGGTCCCGCAGAAAAGACAATGACGAGAGGAGCATGATCTATGATGACGTATTTGAAGTGGATAATTTTTGTGTTTGTGCCTCAATGCGTCACTTCCGCCCATATATTCCTATACAATAATTGTTTGTTTTAGTGAGCTATACCACCCCTCAATGTTCGTCCCATGATTTTAGAATCAATCTGTAGTCTATTCACGGTATCTTCATACTTTTTCAATCTATACTTTGAAAAATCACCGCATGTATAGCGTGTTTGGTTGTTTCGTAAATATGCCGTTTATCACAAGCGCTCTATACGTCTGTTAACATAAACGTATCTTATTCTTAGTTGATTTGAGCTTCTATTTATTTTCTACATATAATGATAATGTTTAATGTATAATTAATACGGATTGAAACCGGAGGAAACACGTGTGTTGGTAATAATGCCTGGTAATAGTTCTTATGCAAATTGTTATTAAACCGAGTGCGCGTGAATGCGATGCGTTGCCCCATCGGTGTAATTTTATAGACGTCGTTAACCTTATTTTGCATGACGCGGAGGAATGGCGTAGAAGTGGAAAAGTTGGAGGTATTCATGAATGGACTATACTTACAACACTCTACTCATTCCCGTGTTTAATTAACGCTTTGAGGACAATACCCAAGTGTATCTGGGGCCACGCGTCTTCGTTGAGTTTAGATGGTTTGATCGGCGCGTAACAACGATGTCTTGAGCGTCGGTGAGCGTGAAATGAGGTGAAGGTCGAGAAATGGCGGAATGCAAGGGCGAGGGAAACAGGAGTGTCCCGAAAAAACCTGCCGGGCAACAGCAACGTCCACCACGTTTATCACTTGAGAATGCGTGTCTTAGAAAATGTCTTTGCCCCAGAATATTGCTCTGTTACATCGATAATCTTTATGTCGTTACAATAACCCTGCAGTTATTAAAAGTGCAGTTTAGTTACACAAATAAAAACGACGTATTGCACATCTTGTTACATATCAAATGACACTTTCATTTAGACTCAGTCAACTCATCACTTCATAGCTGAAAGCCACCGCGTACTCTTTTTGTGAGGAAAAATAGGGTTTTAGTGAGTGGAAATACGGAATCCGACATATGACAATTATTCTTATAGTGGATGGAGTAAGCGACTTACATGCTTATCTTAAATAGCTGTAAATGTGTACCGTCTTCATTGTGTAAAGATGCGAAAATATTTCTAAGCACAATTATTTCAGTGTATTAAAAAAAACGTATTGAATAAGTCCGAATGTCTTTCACAGAGGACATGTTTCGAGTAAAGAGATTTGTAAGAGACAAGGTATCTGCAAATAAAGGGCCTTCAATAAATTGCTAAGCAGTTACTCTGAAGAGAGCGCAAAACATGTTAATTGAATGTTTGGAATTCAATAAGGAGAAATTTAAAAAAAGTCACAATTCTAAATAAATGCTCTTGCGTGCTCCGTAAACAAATATTTTGACAGAAGGATGCACTTTTTTAGCACAATATCCTGCGCCACAACGTACTAATTTACGTCTCAGTAAATTAATCGATAAAAATACATAATTTTTATTATTATGTAGTATTGTTCTTTGTCGTTTTTTTTTGTACTGGCGTCCCGAAAACCTGAAAATTTCAGCTATAGTTTTTTCTATTAATGTAAATACATATGTCTCATGAACTCTTCGAGGTGAGACAACACAATAAATTCGCGATTAATATGCTACTAATTATATCGTATCCACCATATACTACTGCTACAAATTAAGTGAACCAGCGCGAGAGGATATACATGGAAATAAGAACTCTGCCAAAAAAAAAAATGGTTTGATGCAGTGGTTAAAATCAGTTATTTATCTGATAGTTAGCAATTTACAAACGTACGAAAAGCAATTTTTCTTTTCCTTGTATACGTAAGAGCTTAATCTGAACGGAAGTTAATTAACATCAACTTAGATCTAAATGCTGACTTAGGCTTACGTTTTCTTCGTAAATGCTTGTATTGTGTTAGTGCCTGTATTGCATTATTTGATTATAACACTCGAGTGTTTTTCTTTATGTGTACGCATCTCTTAGATAAGGAGTAATCTACCCCCAGCAGTGAAGCCAAACGAAAATAAAATACTAAAACAGTGGAATCCAGAAAAGTAGCTCGCAAGCATAAATCTGAACAGCTTGTGTTTTCACTCTCTGAACAATTTCTTCCTTTTTGTGATACAAGCGAAATAAACAAGTGAACATTTAACGCTTCTTTATTTTCCTTATAAGTATTACAGTATATTTATTGCCTAAACTCTAAATTCTGTGTGCTGGGTCACCGCACTTAAAGCATATATTTTGCCTGTCGGGGCCCTTGGATAGACAAAGTGGCGATGAACAATATCGTGGACACATTATTCCCCGATGACACACAGAGAAAACGTACAACGCACGGGCAAACTAAAAAGGAGCCCCCCTTTTTTACAAACCTTGAGATTAAAACAGCAGTATGCTCGATGAAAAATGGTTAAATTCCAGGACCAGACGGGATCCCTATAGAGGCAATGAAACTCGCGCCACAAACATGCACACGAGAATTTGCGGACATGTACTGTATAATACCTTCCTCAAAGCTGGCATTTTCTGCAAAAGATGGAAAAGACAAAGACTCGTTCTGATTCATAAACCGAATAAACTGGACGATTCGCCATAGTCCTTCCGGCCTCTGTGTAAGCTAGGCTTTGCCGGAAAAATACAAGAGAAACTTCTTAAGGTCAGAATCCTAGCAGGCATTAAGGAACATGGAGACCTAACAAACAAACAACACGGGTTCAGGAAGGGACGCTCTACTATTAGTGCTATAAACGAGGTGGTAGCGGCGGCCATTCGAACTGAATCGGGAAACCACAGATCGAGAAAGACGTGCATCCTAGCCACGTTTGATGTTAAAAACGCCTTCAACTCGCTACGATGGACTGATATAATACAATCATTGAGTAAATTTAGTGTATCAGACTATCTAATAGAGGCATGCGAAGATCATCTAGACGACAGATTACTAATGTACACCGCACTAGATGGTCCCGCAGAAAAGACAATGACGAGAGGAGCATGATCTATGATGACGTATTTGAAGTGGATANCACCGCACTAGATGGTCCCGCAGAAAAGACAATGACGAGAGGAGCATGATCTATGATGACGTATTTGAAGTGGATATGCCTGAGGAATCATTTCTTGTAGGATAAGCTGATGATAAAGCCGCAGTTCTCATAGTTAGAACAATATAAGATGCTCAATATAAAACCAACTTAACCGTCAGACGTCTGAAGACTTGGTTAACTGAGCACGGCTTAGAATTAGCAGAACATAAGACAGAAGTAGTCTTTTTAACCAAGAAACTAGTCGAGATACCCCACCTTATGTACGCCGGCTACACCGCGATCGAAACCAAGAAAGCAACCAGGTATTTGGGAGTGACCCTCGATCAGAAGCTATCACATCACGAGCATATACAGCTGACAGCAACGAAGGCAAGAACTTTGGTGTCCGGACTTAGTCGACTAATGGCGAACATAGGTGCACCTACACCAGAAAAAAAGAAAACTCTTGACTAATGTGGCCTACTCGATAATTTTGTATGGTGCTGAGATATGGTCTAACGCACTTGAACGAGAATACAACCGCAGACTGCTAGGAGTGGTGCAAATAAACTGCGCAGTGAGAGTGATAAGCGCTTATGGTACGACCTCGGAGCCAGCAGCATTAGTTATAGCCGGATTGATCCCGATAAAACTGTTAGCGCCAGAGCGAAGCCGGATCTTCAAGAGTGAACGGTGGAGGCAAACAAAAACGAAACCCGCGAGCAAGAGAGAAACCACACGATGAACCAATGGCAAATCACCATGGAAACAGAGGGAAGTGGACCAGAAAATTGATAACCAATTTAGACTGCTGGGTAAATATAAAACACGGAGTAGTAAACTACTATCTGACGCAGGTGTTAAACCAGCCACGGTTGTTTTTAACAAATACCTGCATCAAATGGGTAAACTACCAACAGACCTATGCTGTTACTGTACGGAAGTCGACGACGTTGAGCACACGGTGTTCACCTGCCGCAGATGGATACTAGAACGAAGTCAAGCANTTACTGTACGGAAGTCGACGACGTTGAGCACACGGTGTTCACCTGCCGCAGATGGATACTAGAACGAAGTCAAGCAGAAGCGCAGCTCGGAGAGACCTTCAGTGTTGATAACCTGGTGACATTAATGCTCAAAAACGAGAGAAACTGGAGCATAGTATGAGCTTTCACCGAAAGCGTACTCAAGGAGAAAAGAAGCGAACAAGATACGTGCTCGCGGAGGATCACTTCAGACTGATGTAATGCTGCAAGGCGGTCCCAATCTGATTCCTCCATACCAGAGGGTGAGAGAGGGGAGGTTTTTAGTGGGTAAAAGCCCCACACTACCGTCCATCTTTCATCATTTTTCCACGGTGTCTTTTAAAGATTTTTTACCCTTCTAAAAAAAACTCTAAATTTATTCTGCTTTACATATAAACATTTCTCTCATAGAGACTCGTTGTTTATTTGCCTCCCATAATTATTCAAAGATATTGCTACATTTAAAAATGAAAGTCTACACTAAGTAAAGCCTAATTTTCGCGAAAAGAGCTCCTGTATAATAGCATCTCCAAACAATATAGCTGATCTCCATTATTGCAATTGGGATATTTTAATTATTACGCGTCCTAGGTGCCTGCCATCGAATCACAGACGTTCAATCCCGCAGTAAACTAATTATGATTGGCCATTTAAATACCAACGTGTCTTCTCACAAATAACCTAACGTAAAAAAAAACAATGGAAGTCTGAAGTCATTCCTGATCTATTAACCCGTTCAGTTATGAATTAATTTAACAGCTCAAATGTTGCAATCGTTTAGTTTTTTTTATGTGTGCTGTACTTACGTTGAGCGTGCTTCTGGCAAACCAGTGATCAACGTACTGCCACAGAATAGATAAGAACACAGAGGAGAAATGGCAAGGCAGTTCCTTTGCCGTGGGCGTGCCCACTCTTTGTCGACTGGCGTACAGAGTTGAAGGAACGCGCCTTGTGTCCGACTCGCCACTGCGCGCTGCGAAGTGTTCCATACTGCCTGGGCTGCTAGCTGGCAAGTAGATTACGAGGCACTGATTGGCGGACGGCGCTCGGACATGTTGCTGGCCTGTGAAACGTTCTGCTGACATGCGTGGTTCGAGTTCGCGTAGCAAGCGGCTGTTTCGCCTCTGTTTTCTTATTTACTCTACGACACGGAGAGCGAACGGGTTACTTGTCGATGTCGATATAACCTGGTACAGAGCACGTGAAACACTAATTGCGATACGCGAAATCGAAATAAGTTCACGCACAAATGGAACGTGATTGTTACACTCGAGCTCGTAAACGAAAGCCTGATAAATACTTTGCAAATAAAAAAANCACGCACAAATGGAACGTGATTGTTACACTCGAGCTCGTAAACGAAAGCCTGATAAATACTTTGCAAATAAAAAAATTTTTTTATACGTACTGTAGTTAAGCTGACATATTACTTGTTTCGTTATCATAACCCTGTCTTCGGCGTTAGTGCCGTAAACAAGTCATAACATAGGATAGTATCCCGTTTTACGAATCAGTTGCCCGCAGAAAAGATCACTGGGCACTTTAAGTCTCGCAGTATACAATACCGGCCAAATANCGTTTTACGAATCAGTTGCCCGCAGAAAAGATCACTGGGCACTTTAAGTCTCGCAGTATACAATACCGGCCAAATATAACATTACTGTAAAAAGATGTACACTGTTTTGCACGCAGTTCTGCGAGCTTTGCTACGACTTCAGGTCATGAATGACCCATATTACTCTTACAGAACACCAAACTCGTTACGTCGTCATTTATATAATTGAAACAAGGAGTGTGGCAGATGAAGAACAGTACAAATAAAAACATTATTCATATATATCGTAAACATACATTAATGTGAGCTAAAATCGTTTATTTTATCACATTCTTAGCGCCTGGCATTGTTCAGCTGTCTCAGTAAATTACATTGCGGTGTTAGCGCAGTGCATGTAACTTCGATGTAAGAATGAATTTACCTTTTTTTGCACGAAATCTAAGCGTTTTAGTTAATAATAAAAAATATATATGTGTGTTATATTTGTGCGGAACACTGTTTGAATTATAATATGTCAACAAAGTTAGAAATACAATATATTATATAGTTTCTGTAAAATTACATACGTATAATGGTTACGACTTTACTGTTTTCGGAAAACGCATAGAATTTTTAAAAAATAATTACAAAATGAAACAAGGGAAGCTTAACCCTTCCAGTCTATATGACATAGCGCAGGAAGTTACGCGATTGGTCTGCACTGTACATAGCATAAAATGCCGGCCAATAAGAGACGTTCCTCATGTGTGGGAAGTATCATTCAATGTTGAGACTATTTTCTGCAGTTTGAGAAACAGCGGCTGTCAGTTTATGTGAGCTAAAGAGATTTTTATTGGCCCCGATATATGACAAAGCATCAAACTGAAAGTAGTACAAAAAATTTGCTCACTGTAACGTCTAAAACCAAATATTAATTCGTGAATGACAGTTTTAAATGCATTTTGTCATTATTTGCTTAAAGATGTATTCGGTGATAGTTAACAAATAAAAACATATTACTAAGAAAATTTCTCTGTATTTTACAACGTATATGCCAAAAAAATAATGTGATCACGTCATTCTTATAAAATATATTGAAGTAGTTTCTGATTCTTTGAATTTAATGTAAATTATTTCATTTCTACTTGTACACAAGTAAGAATTAGTTGTTTCTGTTTTCTATAACAGGAAAATTGCGAATTTGACATTTTATAATGATAAAACTACGTAACAAAAATTAGTTTTATTTGCGAATGAACATCGCGTGGAATGTTTGCACACACTACAAACTATATATTTTTGCTATCGAAACACGTATAAAGCTTTACATNTGAACATCGCGTGGAATGTTTGCACACACTACAAACTATATATTTTTGCTATCGAAACACGTATAAAGCTTTACATGTTTAATTATTGTTGCACTTATTTGATCAAAAAATGTTTCCACTTATTTACCTAACAGTTTGTGAATAGTGTCAAAGTTTGTTGTAATTATAGGAACCGGGAAATTTCGCGAATGGATTTCAGGATCTGTTTACTTCTCAACTGTATCACGGTGTTTTAAGACATGAACTGACTGAACCCCGTGCTAGAGTTTTTTCTCAGTATCTTCATACTTTTGAATTAAACCTCTGAAAAATTCTCCCATGTATGACGTTTTTGGTTGCTTCCTAGTTATGTTATCTATTACAAGCGTTTTTTACTTATGTTAACATACAAGTATCTTATTTTTGGATAAACTGAACTTTTTCTTATATTTTAATGTATAAGTTATAATAGTTCATTTATAACTAACACGAATAAAAACAAAGAGATAATAGGTGGGTTGGTAAAGCATGGTAAGAAATAGTTCTTAAGTAAAATATTATTAAACTAAGTGCGCATGAATGCGGTTCGCTGTCCCTTCGGTGTAATTTTCTAGACTTCGTTCAGAATTGTTTGCACGAGGCGGAGGAATAGTATGAAAGTAGAACTTTAGCAGGGCTTCTGAAAATATGGAAGTAAACATGAATGGACAATACCTGGTCTGGTGTAAAACGGGCCACGCACTGAGGGAGCAGCATCTAATGAACCTAAAGATGAGGTACGAGTATGCATAGTACTATGGAGTACAGCCTACAGGCAACTGAATTCTCGAAATTCCCCATACTATATATGTACGTTATGCACATTTCACGCTAAAAAGTTTTAACTATAACATTTGAAAAAATGTTTTAACTATTTCTGAAATTGTGCTAGACTTGACCATTCTGAACATACTCGATAACGGACTGCACAAGCCAGAACTTCTTCCCCTGCTCGACGCGGCCATATTAAATGAAACCAAAGGCTAAATATTGCAATTGGTTCGGATTCCTGCAGGTATCGTCGGGATAAGCGAAGGCCCAATCACTAGGGACGGGTGTTTTTCGCGAAAAGATTTCAAGACCAGTTGTACTCCAAAACACTTTTCTTCATATGCATTTTAGTGGAAGGATGGTTTTAAAATTTCACGTGCCTCAAGTGTTTGTCCGCGAATCACGGACGTTCACTATCGCAATGCTTTATTACGATTGACCCAGTCAAATGAGATTATATCTTCTCACGTAGACACGCGGCCAGTAACCAAATGAAGTTGTGGTTGTGGACGTAGGTTATTGAAGTGTAGCATGGCCTTAAATATTTTCACGAAAAACACGTGTTTCTACCAATCACACACACGAAGATAGAATTTAACTTTATGAGGCCTAGCGCGTTGTAGTTTACATAGTGAAATGGTTGGATATCAAATGTCAAGAGAGAGAATATTTTCTAGAGTCTAGTAACCCGCTGGCTATGATTCTCAGATATTTATACACTCGATGTTGCTGCTTCGTGAGAATAGTTTTTTCACGCCATCTTCACACTTTATGAATAAAAACCTTTGAAAAATTACCCCGTGAATGACAGGTCTGGTTGTTTCCTCAATATTTCATGTACCACAAGCGTTGCTGTGGCATAAAAGATTTTGGTTTAATTAATTTATGTGAAATTAATTGAAAGAAGTATATATATATATATGTAAAAAAAAAAACATTGAGAGCAACAAACTGAAATGTTCAAACAGACAGCTGTCAACAAAGG
>NQII01002365.1:371357-394607 GCA_002778355.1 Clitarchus hookeri
CGCGGTAAACATGGCGGCCACTCCGCGCCGCCACCTGGCGCTCTGCTCCTCCCCGGGCTGCCGATCGCGATCTGGGTGAAGCTATAACTGGCTCGCCGTCCAACACTTTTCAACACTTTTAAGGCCCCTACCTAGACCTTTATCCAGTGACAAGGGCGACACTAGCACGCGCATCAAGTACCTTATCGCCACTAAGCGCAAGCCTCTCTCTCAGCTGGCATGCAGTGTTCTCGTCGCACTGCGTGTAACTATGGCTCTTCCAGCGGTGACCCTATTATTTTATTGTTTGAATGTCTGCACGAAGGTTCAGTGCAGGGGCCTTGAGTAGTTTTGCATGTATCAGGTGCGTAGGTATATTTCGATCTACAGCGCTTTGTAAAAATAAGTTTTTAGCCGTTTTGGAGTACTCTGAAATGGAGTTTCTAGCGTGTGTGACATTTTGAAAGTACTCAACAGCCCTCTTCTGAAGTGTGTGTTCTTTTCGTAGATCAGCTAATTGGACGCACGTTTAATAGTTTCGTAGGGAAACATGTATTTCAAACACTTTGAAACGCAGTTCAAGCATCAAATATGCGGGAGCCTTAACACTTTCTCCTTATGACATACTGGCAACGATTAAAAAAGTATTTGTTGTCTTGTAAAACCATTTACAACCATTTTTTAAAAATGTTATTCCTTAGATTATATAGCCTATTCGTGGTAAAGTGAAGACTTTTGAAATCAACATTTGAAAAAAATCGCTGTCCGTTACTGCGTGCATTTCGACTGACACACCAACTGGCATGATCTCTGTAAAGTTGGCAACGAGGAAGGAAAGTATCGTTTTACGCATTGACATCGTATTAGAAATGTAACGTTTAAATGTATGGACGATAAATGTATTAAATTTAGTTTATGTTTGTTTCATGTGCATAAGTGCAAGTATTTGTTTATTAATCATGTATTCACGTCCCTGACGATTTCACAGTTACAATTTACTAACGTATGAATAAAGTGATGTGGCTACCGCAATGTTTATTTTACATATGGTAGAAGGATACAAAATGGGGCAGAGGGGTAGATCAAAAGTACGGCTTTCAAAAGTGCTCACTATACTGTGAATAGTCTTTACTAACAAATGAACTAAATGTATCGTGTGGTCGAAAGAAACTGCTACGTCATAAAACACGTGACTGAGCACTACGAACTTGTATACACTATCCACTATACTCGTTAATGTTATCGGTGTACTTGAGGGTGGTCTCTCCCTCTTGCACATAGGAGTAATAACAATGACACTCGAATAAAATATATAGATTTACAGGATCACTGGGGTAATGCANCCCTCTTGCACATAGGAGTAATAACAATGACACTCGAATAAAATATATAGATTTACAGGATCACTGGGGTAATGCAGGCGACGGCGTGATATTATAAAGTTTTGGCTTACGCGAAGCAGGATTCGCGTAGAAAAACAAAATCACTAACGAAAGCCAGCCGTGGCGTATCGTGTTAAAAAAAATTACTAAGATAACTCACCGAGAAACGTAAGTTACGCGTGTCAACACAGTCTAGAAGGTTCTTGTACTCGCAAGATATATACAACGTACGTAATTTCCGGAAGTAAGACACCTTCCACCAAGAACGTGCCCCATACCTGCCTCGGTGGGCTCGCAAACTAACAATTTCACGTGGCCCTAACGCGGAACCAAGTAATTTTGCTAGACGTGACATCGGCGTGTCGTTACCTTACTTACAGTTTTTGATGTGAAACTTCTTTGGGCACAATGAGAGTAAAATTACAAGGTCATATAATATGAAACTTTTTGCAACATTTGTGACGCAAAAAAGACGGAAGAAGTTTGCTCGGCTAGAGAGAAAAATAGAGAGCCATGTTGTATACCTAACAATCGCCAAAGAAGTTTCACTTCTGTAACGTGTACTGAGTTACACGCGCTCTTTTTTTCATACATGTTGTTAAAATAAATTAGCACTTGGCCTACTTATCTGCCCGTCTAATAACACCTCTTCGTGACGATATATGTATTAGATAACCAGAGTTATAAATTTATAATTATTGNTATCTGCCCGTCTAATAACACCTCTTCGTGACGATATATGTATTAGATAACCAGAGTTATAAATTTATAATTATTCGTCGTCGGATGTCAGACTGGCAGCAGCACGAATACAATTTCTTCCAAACGAAGGTCCTCTTCCTCAAGATAAAACAGCACACGCGAGGAAGCATGTGGACGATTTCATCACATAAAAGATACCAGATATTCCGCAATAGAATATTTTGCTACGTTTCAATTACCTGTCTACGCCCTTACTGCGGTACATTTAAATCAGCGAGCTAAAACCGCAGAGAAGTCCTGACTCTTCTCCACTCGTTAGAGGACTCACTCGGCCGACGAAAGACCACAAGCCACCAGGGTGCTTTCACTCACCAGATACACTGTAGCATCCCTCCAACTTTCTTTATTTTCAATCATTTCTATTCTCCCAGTGACGGAATTTCATTCTATCGGCATATGTAGTAGTCTATGGCGGACTTATTTCGTGCCGAAAAAACTTTCCAGACAAAATATGTTCAGTTTTACGAGCCCTATTAAACGATACTAGTTTTGTACCATCTTCCCATTTGAAATTCTGAAGTTACCTTTGTTTCCTCCGGTTCAACGCAGATTCTAAGCAATGTAGGATTCGCCATTCAATTCATTCTTTAGGGTGTGCCTACAAATCATTTAACCCGAAATAGCTCGGACGCACCGTTTTAGAGAAAAAGAGCTGGTACGGTCGGTCTGGGACAACCTGTATATTCTTGACTACAGCATGCCTGGCTTGTATTCTGCCGTGTCTGGTAAAACTGCTGTGTTTGACTGCGTTTCTTTGTTGTGTTGTCCCATTTTGTTCCTACATATGTTGTGAGTGTTGTCCTAATTTTTTCGAGAAGGTGTCTAGCCTGTGTTGTTTTCTATTTGTTATCTGTTGGTCGTGTTTATATACATATATTTTTCGTAACTAGCTCCTGTCCTGTTTTTTGACTCTATTGCCTCTTGGAATTTTCCAGTGTTGTATACATATAATTTATTTTCTCTTCCATAGTTTACTTGTCTTATTTAAGTATTTTTTTCGTGTTCAGTCTGGTTTTTCGATGACATACATTTGCATCGCAATGAACAATGTCCAAAAATCTCCATCTATTCAAGGTATTTGTTATTGGTGGTGAGACGATGAGAAGGAGTACCGATGGAATGCAATTGTGGCATAAAGCCCACCGACCACAGGCAACGTCCATCTTTAGCACATGCAAAAGTCCACGTTTGTCTCCGCCTGGAATCGAACAACACAGTTCGCCGTGTTGATAGGCAAGTGGGCTGACCACTATACCACATACGCCTTCTTCGCCGCCCAGCGAAAATAATCTAAACAAATGCACAGGCGTCTCAAGTATAGCCTTGGACTACAAGAATTCACGAAATTTACGCATATGTAATTGTTTCTGTGGCCCAATTTAGGTCTCAGCGTCTGGGCGGGTACTGGGAGCCAACAGCCGTATTTCGGCAGCTACTGTGACTATGGTCTCTTCACGATTAACTAAGCAATTTTTAAATCAATTTTTGAAAAATTTCACTGCCCCCACATGTGCTGTACGTATTTTAACGGTCACGCAAACTGGAATACGCCCAGTAACGTTGGCAACGACTGTAACTTAGAATTAAAAGATTTAGGTAATCGTTTTTGAACAGTCACGTCATATTTTGTTTGCTGGCTTTTTAATGCACGTAGGAATGAGGCAGGGTGGGGGTCACTGTCTTCGACACAAGCACCTCTTGTTCCCCCGTGTTGGCGGCGCACAATCGCCTCCGCCACCGCCAGGGCCGTGGTGGGGTCAATTACGGCGCGGCCCACCGCACAACTGGCAACACGCGGACCAGGGGTGTCCAAAGGAAACCCACGCTCTGCAACTGCCTACTAGGTCGTGTCGAGGAACGTGGAAGTTCCGCGACTACCGAGTGCGTGGGTACGTACGTTAATGCTATAGAGGTAAATCACTTTTACATGTTCATGGAAGCTGAATACAGAAAAACCGAAGAAAGGATAGTCATTCGCAATTGTTTTAATACTGGCTTTGCGAGAAAATATTTTACCAAAGTGATGTGTTTTTGCTGAGCTACAACTTTAGTGGGAAAATTTTACATTTCATTGCGGCGCAACATGCAATACAAAACAACTGGATCTATATAGCAAAATGCACTGCCATGCCAGAAGTTATATAATTACGGGGGTATAGTATCAAGTAGGCTCTCCTATAGCCCGGCGAAGTGTAGCAACGCGTCGTGGCACAGATTTCACGAGTGGACGAAACACATTTGGATAGATGTCGACCCATGCAGTCTGGATAGCTACCCACAGAACCCTGATATTTGTAGGTGCAAGATCGTTTGGTGGGAATGGACCGCCCCACCACGTCCCATAAATTCTCGATCGGGCGAACGAGTTGGCCAGAGCAGTGGGTGAAACTCTACAGAATGCTCCACGAACAAATTCTAGACAACTTGTGCCGAGGACACGATGGATTATCCTGCTGGAATATCTCATCGTTGTGGGGGTACGTGACGTCCATGGAAGGTCTGCAATTCACTGCCATGACCAGCACACACTCACTCACGCGATGTCAGAGCACAACTGATACTTCCAAGACGTAACGGTACGGTGGCGCCACAGATTAATACCTTTACATATGGCTATTTATGACTTTTGAAATGTCATTGTATTTACTTGCAGAGTTGGTAAAATTGTTTAAATAGTATTGCCCTTTATTAGTTCCTATATACTGCCTTCTAAAATCTCGTGGAATCCAAATGACGTATTAGGAATTAATTAATGCCACTCATCCTCAAATACAGCGCAGAGCTCCAGTCGTGTAGTTGTCATTTCAAAACTGCTCAATCTTTTTGAGCAGCGTCTGCTTACGAATAGAATTTTAAAAAAATCTCCACGCTCGAATAATAGTTTCTGTTTTCTTTTTCCGTTTGTAAAGCGTACATTTTAAAAGTGAAAAATTACTAATACGAAGGTTTTACAATGTTTTTTTAGGTATGAAACTTTCTCTACCTTTAGGACTTGCAGCACACCTTTGTATTAATTATTACGCCATAAAATGATAAGTCACCTACTGAAAGTTTTATAAGGCGAAACGAAGAGAGAAAGACTGCGCGCGCCAGTTCAGTGCTTTGCGCGTAAAGACGACCTGACATTCGATACGCGCACCTGGGTCGCCCTTAGAGTTGCCCCACTTCTAGGTCTCCACCACGCAAAATACCTCCAGTCAGACGGCGTCCTAATTTGAAAGGGAGCGAAAAAAATCCCTAATTTCATTTCAGAAAAAAAACTCGATTGAAGTAGCCAGTGGTAAAGTCCCTGGACATGCGTTCGGGAGGACCCCGTTTTCTATTCCCGTTCCGGCCATCGTGATTTCGGTCTTCCACGGTTTCCCCAGATCATTCCAGACGAATTCTGGGATAGTTCCTTAACAGGCCGTAAATGCCCCACCCTTATGTATTCAATCCTTGGTTCCGTTTATAATGACACGCTTTCAACAAAGCGTAAACCCAAGTTAAAAAAAAAAATCATATCAGAAGTTCATACACGTNTATCTGCCCGTCTAATAACACCTCTTCGTGACGATATATGTATTAGATAACCAGAGTTATAAATTTATAATTATTGGTCGTCGGATGTCAGACTGGCAGCAGCACGAATACAATTTCTTCCAAACGAAGGTCCTCTTCCTCGAGATAAAACAGCACACGCGAGGGAGCATGTGGACGATTTCATCACATAAAAGATACCAGATATTCCGCAATAGAATATTTTGCTACGTTTCAATTACCTGTCTACGCCCTTACTGCGGTACATTTAAATCAGCGAGCTACAACCTCAGAGAAGTCCTGACTCTTCTCCACTCGTTAGAGGACTCACTCGGCCGACGAAAGACCACAAGCCACCAGGGTGCTTTCACTCACCAGATACACTGTAGCATCCCTCCAACTTTCTTTATTTTCAATCATTTATATTCTCCCAGTGACGAAATTTCATTCTATCGGCATATTTAGTAGTCTATGGCGGACTTATTTCGTGCCGAAAAAACTTTCCAGACAAAAGATGTTAAGTTTTGCGAACCCTATTAAACGATACTAATTTTGTACCATCTTCCCATTTGAAATTCTGAAGTTACCTTTGTTTCCTCCGGTTTACAGCATATTCTAGGCAACGTAGGATTCACCGTTAATTTCATTCTTTAGGGTGTGCCTACAAATCATTTAACCCGAAATAGCTCGGACGCACCGTTTTCTAGAAAAAGGACTTGTACGGTAGGTCTGGGACAACCTGTATATTCTTGACTACAGCATGCCTGGCTTGTATTCTGCCATGTCTGGTAAAACTGCTGTGTTTGAGTGCGTTTCTTTGTTGTGTTGTCCCATTTTGTTCCTACGTATTTTGGTCAGTGTTGTCCTAATTTTTTCAAGCAGGTGTCTAGCCTGTGTTGTTTTGTATTTGTTATATGTTGGTCGTGTGTGTGTATATATATATATTTCGTAACTAGCTTCTCTCCTGTTTTTTGACTCTATTACCTCTTGGAATTTTCCAGTGTTGTATACATATATTTATTTTCTCGTCCAAAGGTTACTTGTCTTATTTAAGTATTTTGTCGTGTTCAGTCTTGTTTTACGATAAAATACATTTGCATCGCAATGAGGACTGTCCAAAAATCTCTGTTATTGGCGGTGAGACGAGGAGAAGAAGGAGTACCGATGGAATGCAATTGTGGCATAAAGCCCACCGACCACAGGCAACGTCCATCTTTACCACATGCAAAAGTCCACGTTTGTCTCCGCCTGGAATCGAACAACACAGTTCGCCGTGTTGATAGGCGAGTGAGCTGACCACTATACCACATAGGCCTTCTTCGCCGCCCAGCGAAAATAATCCAAACAAATGCACAGGCGTCTCAAGTATAGCCTTGGACTACAAGAATTCGCGAAATTTACGCATATGTAATTGTTTCTGTGGCCCAATTTAGGTCTCAGCGTCTGGGCGGGTACTGGGAGCCAACAGCCGTATTTCGGCAGCTACTGTGACTATGGGCTCTTCACGATTAACTGAGCAGTTTTTAAATCAATTTTTGAAAAATGTCACTGCCCCCACCTGTGCTGTACGTATTTTAACGGTCACGCAAACTGGCATGCGCCTAGTAACGTTGGCAACGACTGTAACTTAAAATTAAAAGTTTTAGGTAATCGTTTTTGAACAGTCACGTTATATTTTGTTTGCTGGCTTTTTAATGCACGTAGGAATGAGGCAGGGTGGGGGTCACTGTCTTCGACATAAGCACCTCTTGTTCCCCCGGTGTTGGCGGCGCACAATCGCCTCCGCCACCGCCAGGGCCGTGGTGGGGTCAATTACGGCGCGGCCCACCGCACAACTGGCAACACGCGGACCAGGGGTGTCCAAAGGCAACACATGCTTTGCAACTGCCTACTAGGTCGTGTCGAGGAACGTGGAAGTTCCGCGACCAGCGAGTGCGTGGTGCGTACGTTAATGCCATAGAAGTAAATCACTTTCACATTTTCATGGAAGCTGAATACAGAAAAACGAAGAAAGGATAGTCATTCGCAATTAATTTAATACTGGCTTTGTGAGAAAATATTTTACCAAAGTGATGTGTTTCTGCTGAGCTACAACTTTAGTGGGAAAATTTTAACATTTCATTGCGGCGCAACACACGATACAAAACAACTGGATCTATATAGCAAAATACACTAGCATGCCAGAAGTTATATGATTACGGGTATAGTATCAAGTAGGCTCTCCTATAGCCCGGCGAAGTGTAGCAACTCGTCGTGGCACAGATTTCACGAGTGGACGAAACACCTGTGGATAGATGTCGACCCATGCCGTCTGGATAGCTGCCCACAGACCCCTGATATTTGTAGGTGCAGGATCGTTTGGTGCGAGTGGACCGCCCCACCACGTCCCATAAATGCTCGATCGGGCGAACGAGGTTGCCAGAGCAGTAGACGAAACTCTACAGAATGCTCCACGAACAAATTCTGGACAACCTGTGCCGAGGACACGGTGGATTATCCTGCTGGAATATCTCATCGTTGTGGGTGTACGTGACGTCCATGGACGGTTGCAATGCAATGCCATGACCAGCACACACTCACTCACGCGATGTCAGAGCACAACTGATACTTCCAAGACGTAACGGTACGTATGGCCATTTATGACTTTTGGCATGTCAGTGTATTTACTTGCAGAGTTGGTAAAATTGTTTATCTAGTATTGCCCTTTATTAGTTCCTCTATACTGCCTTCTAAAATCTTGTGGAATCTAAATGACGTATTATGAATTAATTAATGCCGCTCGTCCTCAAATACAGCGCAGAGCTCCAATCGTACAGTTGTCATTTAAAAACTGCTCAATCATTTTGAACAGCGTCTGCTTACGAATATAATTTTAAAAAATATCCATTCCCGAATAATAGTTTCTATTTTCTTTTTCCGTTTGTAAAGCGTACATTTTAAAAGTGGAAAATTACTAATACGAAGGTTTCACAATGTTTTTTAGGTACGAAACTTCCTCTACCTTTAGGACTTTATATTAACCTTTTTATTCATTATTACGCCATAAAATGTTAAGTCCCTACTGAAAGTTTTATGAGGCGAAACGAAGAGAGAAAGACTGCGCGCCAGTTCAGTGCTTTGCGCGTAAAGGCGATCTGACATTCGATACGCGCACCTGGGTCGCCCTTAGAGTTACCGCACTTCTAGGTCTCCACCACGCAAAATACCTCCAGTCAGACGGCGTTCTAATTTGAAAGAAAGCGAAAAAAAATCCGTAATTTCATTTCAGAAAAAAAAACTCGATTGAAGTAGCCAATGGTAAAGTCCCTGGACATGCGTTCGGGAGGAACCCGTTTTCTATTCCCGTTCCGGCCATCATGATTTTGGTCTTCCATGGTTTGCCAAGATCATTCCAGACGAATTCTGGGCTAGTTCCTTAATAGGCCGTAAATGCCCCACCCTTATGTATTCAACCCTTCGTTCGGTTTATAATGACACGCTTTCAACGAGGCGTAAACCCTAGTTTTAAAAAAAATTATATCAGAAGTTTATACACGTATAAATTTCGATACAACTATAGGCTCTCAAGACCCCGTTGTTAAGAGCGGCACAAACCACTCCACTCCACTCCTCTCCAATTTGAGCACAGTTTGTTAACGTGCTCTGGAAAATTGTTGAGTTAATAACAAACCATGGACCAAATTTCGCTTAAACTGACCAAGGGTACAACGGCTTACTCTTTGGGGCGGCAGCCAATGGAAAGTTATCGGAGAATAGAGTATGCAGACGACTGTGAGATTCACCTTGCAGGATGCTGGACCTCCGGACTTTGTCCCGCCTCTTCGTCTCAGATAGAAAACAAAATTGGTAGCTACGCATTAGCTAAATTGCGAGGGCGTTCTCTGACTCTTTCAGTCGCACCGCACTATATGTGCCACGTTTCATAAGAAGTGTGTTGAATATTGTACACCGTACACAGCAGAAAAACAGCGTTCAATCGCAGAGTAGGTACGTACACAGAGACGAAATTATTTAGTAGTTCCTTCTGGTGTGGGCGTACCCGTTCTCTGACTGGCTGCGTGAGGTTCTGGGAAATGGCTGTGTATCTGATTACCTGCTGCAAAAAGTTTGTTCTCTGCGAAGCGTAAATTATTTTATTTTTGTGTGTCTCTAAGGATTAATAAAAATGTGCAAGATCGTTAACTGGTTGCACCGTCAGCTAATAAAGGAATTTTATTCTTGACAGTCTATGCCACGTTGTGGATGATACGCATACGTTTAGACTAGCGCCTGATAAGTCCATCTCCGAAGCAGAAGATGTGAATATGCACAAACGAAACTATCGTGTAAGTCGAATAGACTAACTAGCCAGTGTACTGTGCCCGTGCAACAATTATTTCAAAATATAATTTTTTTTTTTAATTTCTATTCGTTTTACTGAATTACTTTTCTCTAAAGTAGGACGTACGATTACAGCAAACTCCAGCATTTACAACTTCTAATATGTTTACATCTTTGGTTAGAAGAGCTGCTATCTTTGAAAAATAAAATCAGAAACACTAGCAGCAGCCAAAGGACAATGACAAGTAACTTTTCCATTTTTCATTATAGCTGAAGGGTGCCCATGCTTGATGCCTACCTTATCATAGCTCAACTCGTATAAGTTTAAGTACGGATATACCTTTAAAAAATTATTCATTACCATATCGACAAACTGGCAACAACTCCTTACACACACAACATACACACGCACACATATGTACAAACACAAAATAATCCCTTCAGAACGTGTTCAAATCGAAAGACGAATGGATCTAGCCGATTGCTCTTTATGATTGGCTCAGGGGAATGCAAGTATTTTCAGATGAGTGGAATACCAACGAAGCACACAAAATTAACATTTAACTTTATTATGTCCAGGCTATTACTGATTTTCTACGCGAGATTATAGACTCTCTACAAATTATCTCTGTTCGTCTGTGGGGTTTAATCTAGTGCCAGGCAATACGTGAACTAATAGGTTCTGTAACATTACATACGATTATATAAGCAGTGACAATGTTATACAGAGACATTATTGCAGAATACATATTTGAATAGTCACTTGGAAGCAAATAGCACACCTTCGTTAACATAGTGTCAGAACTCTTATTGGCCAAGCCAAGGAAAGTAGTGTGCGAAATAGACGACAGCAAATGACAAGTGCCAAACTTCAGACATATCCACAGTAAGATTAAACCTAAAAAGCATGCAAACTTTTCCTGCGATAAATCACAAACTTTAATTATATGGNGATGCCGCTGGTCGGCGGATTTTCTCTGTTTTCTCCACACTCACCTCGTTTCACCCTTATAGGCTCTCAAGACCCGGTTGTTAATAGCCGCGCAAACCACTCCACTCCTCTCCTTTTTGAGCACAGTTTGTTAGCGTGCTCTGGACAATTGTTGAGTTAATAACAAACCATGGACCAAATTTCGCTTAAACTGGCCGAGAGTACAACGGCTTACTCTTTGGAGCGGCAGCCAATGAAAAGTTATCTGAGACTAGAGTATGCAGACGACTGTGAAATTCACCTTGCAGGACGCCGGACCTCCGGACTTTGTCCCGTCTCTTCGTCTCAGATAGAAAACGAAATTGGTAGCTACGCATTAGCTAAATTGCGAGGCGTTCTCCGACTCTTTCAGTCACCACTATATCTGGCACGTTTCATAAGAAGTGTGTTGAATGTTTTACACCGCACACAGCAGAAAACAGCTTTCAATCACAGAGTAGGTACGTACACAGAGACGAAATTATTTAGTAGTTCCTTCTGGTGTGGGCGTACCCGTTCTCTGGCTGGCTGCGAGAGGTTCTGGGAAATGGCTGTGTATCTGATTACCTGCTGCGTGCTGCGAAAAGTTTTTTCACTGCGAAGCGTAAATTATTTTATTTTTGCGTGTCTCTAAGGATTAATAAAAATGTGCAAGATCGTTAACTGGTTGCACCGTCAGCTAATAAAGGAATTTCGTTCTAGACTGTCTATGCAATGTTGTGGATGATGCGCATATGTTTAGACATAGCGCCTGACAAGTCTATATCCGATGCAGAAGATGTGAATATACATAAACGAAACTATAGCGTACGTCGAAAAGACTAACTAGCCTGTTTGTCCGTGCAGCAATTATTTAAAAACATAATTTATTTTAACTTCTATTCGTTTTACTGAGTTACTTTTCTCTAAAGTAGGACGTACGATTACAGCAAACTCCAGCGTTTACAACTTATAATATGTTTACCGCTTTGGTTCGAAGAGCTGCTATCTTCGAAAAATAAAATCAGAAAAAACTAGCAGCAGTCATAGAACAATGACAAGTAACTTTTCCATTTTTCATTATAGCTGAAGGGTGCCCATGCTTGATGCCTACCTTATCATAGCGCAACTCGTATAAGTTTAAGTACGGAAATACCTTTAAAAAATTATTCATAACCATACCGACAATCTGGCAACAGCTCCTTACACACACAACATACACACGCACACATATGTACAAACACAAAATAATCCCTTCAGAACCTGTTCAAATCGAAAGACAAATGAATCTATCCGATTGCTGTTTATGATTGGCTCAGGGGAATGCAAGTATTTTCAGATGAGTGAAATACCAACGAAGCACACAAAATTAACATTTAACTTTATTATGTCCAGGCTATTACTGATTTTCTACGCGAGATTGTAGACTCTCTACAAATTATCTCTGTTCGTCTGTGGGGTTTAATCTAGTGCCAGGCAATACGTGAACTAATAGGTTCTGTGACATTACATACGATTATATAAGCAGTGACAATGTTATACAGAGACATTATTGCAGAATACATATTTGAATAGTCACTTGGAAGCAAATAGCACACCTTCGTTAACATAGTGTCAGAACTCTTATTGGCCAAGCCAAGGAAAGTAGTGTGCGAAATAGACGACAGCAAATGATAAGTGCCAAACTTCAAACATATCCACAGTAAGATTAAACCTAAAAAGCATGCAAACTTTTCCTGCGATAAATCACAAACTTTAATTATATGGATGGCATGTATGCCACTTCCTCCTAGTATAAACATCCGACCACAGTAAACTTAAGAATGCAGATGCGAAACAGCCTCTCATCCCGCGAACTCCAACCGCACACGCCGTTCACCAATCAGCGCGTGGTAACCTACTCGCCAGCTAGCAGCCTAGCCAACAGGGAACATTTCCCAGCATTCAGTAACCAACCAGACGCAAGGCCCCCATTTCCAGAGCATCAAGCAACCAATCACAGAATAGGTACGCTGTCGTCAAAGTAACTGCTAAGTCATTTAGTCTCAGTGGACTTGCTGATTCTGCGATCTGACTGCGAGAAGGTGGCGAGGTGTAATGTGCAGACAAGTCGCGTCTCGCCATGGCGAACCGCGTTCGATTCCCAGCGGGGTTTAACTCAGATTTTCACACGTTGGTTGACGTAACGGAAGCAGATGACATGTTGGGTTTCTCGGGGTTCTTTCGTTTAACCCCTTAATATATTATCCAGAGTATACTCGTTCACGTCTGACATGTTTTGCAGAATACTTGAAATCATGTTCGGTGGTGTGCAAGTCAAGAAGATAGCACAAATATGGACATCGCCTTTCCCTGGGAAAAGCTACTGGTTGGTGTTAACACACCAACTGTTTTATTATTGGCTGCTCCTTGTGCCCTGAATCCACTGAAACCCTTTCCATACGTTCCAAAGTCTCAGTTGTTATAAGAAACTCGTAAGTTCGGTTCAAACAAAAAAATTTCTTATTTTGCAACACATTAAACGAAACGTTAGTGTGTATTTTAAGGGGTTAATCCACCGCTGCTTCTTCTACACATTGGCGCTGAATACTTGAGCTGTTAAGTGCCATCCGGATTCTTCTCAAGCACCCTCTTACTCGCCCGACTGCTAGAAATGTTGTTTTCAGCTCTCGTTTTAATCAGACGTGCAGTGAGGGATACAGGTGGTGATGATTGATGATGATGAAGTCTTACTACTCATTACTGAGCACGGTGGCCCCCGGCGAAGCGCTTGATAAATGCAACGGAGCACCCGATGCTCACTAGAGCGCGATTACTATGCCGTCGTTTCACGTTGCCTTCCGCATTACGAGAGCGAAAGGAACGCGCAACACTATTAGCCGGCATCTGGATGTTCCTCGACTTAGCCAGGAACCATACACAGAACATTTTAGACAACCATTCAGATATCTTGGCAACTTTGAGGAAGGGTAGAAATTTCCGTCATGATCAGTGGCTTTCAGACTAGACTGTCCAGAGTTTTGAAAACCTAGACCCTGTTATATGTGCGTAGAAAACACTTTAATTTCTGAGTAAATTTGATACGCTATAGGACTACAGTGAAACCTCCATAATAAGAACCCCTTTAATACAAAGTTTTCGTTAATAAAAGGTTGCCTTCTACCTGCATGGAATAAGATGGAGAATTTAATTTTAATTTCAATGCTCAGTAAAAATATTTGTACAGAGTAACGCCAAATTGGCTGGTAAACTGAAGTCATTAATGTGATAATAATGTTTGTGTTTTTACTTGTTAATACAAACNGTAACGCCAAATTGGCTGGTAAACTGAAGTCATTAATGTGATAATAATGTTTGTGTTTTTACTTGTTAATACAAACCTCATTACTTCAAACTGCAAACATTGAGATAGCTTAAGGTTTGTATTAGAGAGATTTAGCTGTACTCCGCTTACACGAATCACCCTCCCCTTTTTTGAATTCTCTCAACACTCCTCTGAAGTCCGATACTTAGACCCGTTCGTCAAAGGCATACAGTACGTATACGTCTTAGGCGTCTTCGGGTTCGTTTCCAAAATATTATATATATATATATATGTGTGTATATATATATATATATATATATATATATATATTCGTTACAACACTCTCACCACTTAACGAAATTACGAAACGAAATCATCGCTTCCAAAACGATAGGGGCGAAGCGTTTTGTACGTATCTACAAAATGCTACGAAGCCGCAGTGGTGTAGTGGTCAACTCACCTCCAACCTAGGCAAACGGGGTTCTATTCCCGGCGGGGTCTCTCCCGAATCTTCGCATGTTGGAATCGTGCCGGACGATGCCATTGGTCGGCGGATCTTCCCGGGGATCTCCCGTTTTCTCCTCCCTTGCATTCCGGCGCTGCTCCATACTCTCCTCGTTTCACCCTCATCGGCTCTCAAGAGCTCGATGTTAAGAGCCGCCCAAATCTCTCCACCACAACGATCTATTATATGCTGAGAAATTTATTGCGTGTAGTACTTGGCTTTTGACGTGCATTTTTGTCACTTTTCCACATGAACTTAACAGTTATAGAGAAAAATGTTCGCGAATGTCCCGCTGTGTTCGATACAATGGCAATCTTCACGGGCAATTGTGACGCTAATGACGACAATGGACAGCGCTTATCTGTTCGTAGTCGGCCAAGCAAACATTTTTGTTGGCAGCACAGTAATTTTTCAAGGGCATGTTTTTAATTGTATGCTCCTTGCACACCAGACAAAAGAACAGAATTGTTTGAATGGTTGAACGAGATATTGTAAGCTTGACAATNTATATATATATATATATATATATTCGTTACAACACTCTCACCACTTAGTGAAATTACGAAACGAAATCATTGCTTCCAAAACGATAGGCGCGAAGCGTTTTGTACGTGTCTACAAAATGCCACGAAGCCGCGGGGTGGTGTAGTGGTCAACTCACCTCCCACCTAGGCGAACGGGGTTCTATTCCCAGCGGGGTCTCTCCCGAATCTTCGCATGTCGGCGGATCTTCCCGGGGTTCTCCCGTTTTCTCCGCCCTTGCATTCCGGCGTTGCTCCATACACTCCTCGTTTCATCCTCATCGGCTCTCAAGAGCTCGATGTTAAGAGCCGCCCAAATCTCTCCACCACAACAATATATTATATGCTGAGAAATTTATTGCGTGTAGTACTTGGCTTTTGACGTGCATTTTTGTCACTTTTCCACATGAACTTAACAGTTATAGAGAAAAATGTTCGCGAATGTCCCGCTGTGCTCGATGCAATGGCAATCTTCACGGGCAATTGTGACGCTAATGACGACAATGGACAGTGGTTATCTGTTCGTAGTCGGCCAGGCAAACATTTTTTTTGGCAGCACAGTAATTTTTCAAGGGCACGTTTTTAGTTGTATGCTCCTTGCACACCAGACAAAAGAACAGAATTGTTTGAATGGTTGAACGAGATATTGTAAGCTTGACAATATTAATAAATAATTGACTGTGCGGCATGTGGTAATATTATTAAAAGTGTTAACCGGTTCAGTTCCCGTGCCCATATCAAGGACATGTTGCACGTGAATAATATTTATTGTTGGCACTGTACACAACAAGGAATCAGTGGCTGGTGTTTTAAGCGTCTTCCATGTGACAGATGTGATTTGTTGAAGTTTGTGCGCTTTCATTTGTGAATGCTTATTGCTTACATCAATTAACACGCAGTAATACTGTTTCCTAGAAGCACGCTCGATACAAGTACAGTGCACATCAAAAAAGTTCACGATAGCAACACTTGAGCTCGTAAATGAATTCGGGACTGAACGCGTTAAAGTAACGCTATTAATAACGAAACCGGTGGAAAAAAATTACTCCATTGTATATTTTAAAACACGTTTGCTATATTGATGTTATTATGCTCTTTAGGGGCGATTTAACCCGTTCGATTACCGTGCGTGTCAACGATGGTGGACATGTTGTACATTAAGCGTATTTATGGCCAGCAGTGTACAGAGCTAGGAATCGGTAGCCAATGCCTTGAGAGTCTTCTCGACGGGTACCACATATCTCGTTTATGAATGGTTGCGATATGTGCATTAGACACAAGCACAGTGTACATCAAAATATTGCATGTTTGCAACACTTCGGCTCACAAACTAAGGCGTGACCGCAGCAGTGGAGAGGAGCGTAGAGATTTGGGCGGCTCTTAACATTGAGGTCTTGAGAGCCGATGAGGGGTGAAGTGATGTGAGTATGGAGCAGCGCCGTAATAAAAAAGGAGGGGAACGGGAGATCCCCGAGAAAACCCGCCGACCAGCAGCATCGAAGATCCGGGAGAGACCCCGCCGGGAATCAAACCCGGTTTGCGTAGGTGGGAGGCGAGTATTATAACCACTACACCAACGCCGCCCCTATGCATGACCGCAGGGGTTATTGTCTACAGGCGATTCGCAAACGTTCATCCGCAGAATAGCTAAGTGTACAGAAGTGAAATGGTGTTTCGTTTCCTTTGATGTGGCTTTTTCATCCGCTGGTTGGCTGCGCGAGACTGTGGACGTAGGCCCCGCGTGTTGCGAACGGCTCCGTACTGGCTGAGCTGCTGGCTGGCAGGCAAGTTACCAGACCCTGATGCTGGCCAGGGACGCCATTTTGTTAGCCTGTGCAGCTGGAGTTCGCGGCTCTTCCACTTCTGTTCTAAGTACTCTGTCGTTCAAAAGTATAGTCTGTTCACGGTTACTTCACACATTTGGAATAGAACCTTTGAAAAATTACCCCATGTGTGACGTATTTCGTCGTTTCCTAAAAATTACATGTATCACAAATGTATTATACTATTTCAAACATAAAATTATCTTATTTTTGTTAAATTGAACTTTTACTAATATTTTATCAATACATTTTTATAATTCATTTAAAATTGATATGAATAAAAACAGTGAGAACATGTGTGTGTTGGTAATGGCTAGTCATAAATAGTTCTTATGCAAAATACTACAACACTGAGTGCGCACGAATGCAGTGCGTTGTCCCTTTGGTGTAATTTTCTAGACTTGGCGAAGCTTTGCTTGCATGAGGCGGAGGAATAGTCTGAAAGTGTAAACTTAGCAGGGCTTCAGAGAAGTTCGAAGGAACCGTGAATGGACTATAGGTAACCAGTATTCTTATTTTGGGTCCTTTACAGCGTGTACAAAAAAATATGTCCTAGTCGCTCTATGGAGCTGAAGATACAGTTATTTGAGTACTGGTGTGTCGCCAAAATAAAATACGAAGTAATATGATTTTTATATTTTAGGTAATAGGATTAAGGGCAATAAGTAGCGACACCCCACGTTTCGCTAGAAAAAAAATCCTTCTTGTCTAGCTATAGTTCTACACGCTATAACTAGAGACCGGGAAAAAATCGCGAGTTCAATGTCCTGCAGGCTAGACTCTACAGTCTTATGTACAAATATGCCGACATCAACTGCACATTGGTTGCTTGCTGTCACAGTGGAAGGCGACGATTGGACCAGCATTCTCCAGGAAGTGTCACATACGGCGTGGGCCAATGGATTAAGTTATATAAACGCATGTGCTTTGAATTCTAGCTTGTCCTAAAATGAATCCACGAAATCTTCAGGTCTCTAACTATAACACATCGCCACTTTTGCAATTGCAATTTTTTAATTACAATGCGTCTAAGGTGTTTCCAATTGGAAGGTTTTATTACTATAGTATGTATCTTAGGTGTCTGTCCGAGAATCTCATACGTGCAGTGTTGGAGTAACCTGATTCGAGCTGACCCAGTCATATTCGGACTTGTTTTTATCACGAACACATTCAGCCGATAAGAAAATGAATCTACAGGTGTGCACGAAGTATACTGAACCACACATTCACTGTTTCCACAATCGTGGACGTATTGCATGTGAGATACATTTATGGCCAGCAGTGTACACAGCAAGGAACCAGTACCCTCAATTCGTCGAGAGACTTCCCGGTGGGTGATATGATTTGTGAACGTTACCACACCTCTCGTTCGTGAGCGGCTTATTGTAAGGTATTTGAGCACGGAATACGTTTACATTGGTTGCAAAATATACACTAGACACAAGTACAGTGAATATCAAAATATTACATGTTTCCAACACTTCGGCTCACAAATAAATGCGTGGCCGAGTGGATTATTCTCTACCCTCTGTGGAACTCTTTTTGCGAAAATAAAGCGCCGCTAACAATAATTCCCAATAATCTATTGAGCCAACATATAACTGAAAGCATTGTGTAACGTTTTCCACCAGTGATAGCGTGCTAGTTTATTCGGAAGAGTCCTCGCTGTAGGCCTGTGCATGAGACTCAAGAAAGATCAGTTTGTCTCATTGGCGATGGTCCATTCGAACAGGAACGACACATTAAGCGCCGCAGGAAAGCAGAAATTATACTGGTTGTGTACGTACGATGTTGAAACATATCTTCCACCCTAACGTTTTCGCAAAAAATACTGGGCCTACTTTGATTTGGAACATTACGTGGCCTAAACAGAGAATATTAAAATAAATAAAATACAAATTTTCACATTCACTCATACGTGTTCTGTAGTTATCTCACTAAGTAAATCTAGCTTACATTATATTCTTTTATATAACATAAATATTATTCGAGCTTAATACACAAAGTTGGGGTATGAATTTATTAAACCTAAACTTATGTCGGAGATCTCTATGCATCTGATTGTGTGTAGCCAAGTCGACACAGAGTAAGGGGCTCGAAGAAATACGGCAGCGAATAATAAACGAAGTCTGTTCGAGTGTGTAAGGAACTGGAAAGCCTAGCGTGGTGCCAGCTTAACCGCTTCAGTCCCTGTCTCATCTACAGTGGACATTTCGCAGAGGAAGGAAAAAATATGACCAGAGCTGTACACAGCAATGTAAAAAACAAGAGCTGTACACAGCTGTACAAAACAATGTATTCAATTTCTTCTCCCCTGTTGTAATGCGATTTGTGGACGTTTCTACAAATATGGTTTGTGAGTGGTTTTCCCAAGTCCTCTTAAGCCCTGAGAACATATTTAAGTGGTTGCGTGGATGAGACAAGTGTTGAATCAGATCAAGTGCAGCTAGAGTCAAAGTATTTCAGGACTGCGACATTTGGAACCGTATATTAATGCGGAACGGAAAGGTTTTAAACACAAATATGTAATTACGAAGAAGAAAAAAAAAATTGCGAACTTATTTTGAACAAGTTTATCGTCAACTACACTTACATATTAGGTAATTCTGTGATCGAATCGCATTATGTTAGACACACCCTGCAGGATTTTTACACAGTAAGAAATTTGTAAAATCAAACACCGAATTTAATGCTACCTGGCGTTTGTTCAACTGGCTACTCACTAGAGCAATCTCCAGTTAACAATTGGCTGACACTCGAGTGTAGTAACAGCTTCGAAGTCTAACTTGCAGGTAATTGAAACTACGAAATTTTCTGTCGACAAATAAAAGGCTTCCACTAATTTTGCATCCTCAGTATAACTCTGAGGGAACAAAAGTAAGTGCGCGATAAAAATAAATGAAGAGCCGTGAGCAACTCAAATGACAGTAACAATTTTTCTTCTCGCGACTACAGCATCCGTGAAAAAAATTGCGTTTCTTCTAGTGTATACAAGTTTGTGATGTCTAGCTACCGTTTTTTGAAACATATCCCGGTGGAGAATATTTTGGCATAACTGGATCTAATAACGCGTACATAAAGACCCACCCGTTTGGCGTTTTACGCCTAGAGCAGGTCTACGGTTAACTTCAAAAGTCGGTTATTTACTCAAGTGGTTTCAGTTTATTGAGTGGCTGGTGACGCCGTTTTAAATTTCACACCTATTCATGTCTCAGTAATTAGAAGTCGCTGTACACCAACTGGCAGCCAAGGCAATCTAGAAGTTTTATAGCCATAATTTGGGGACAAATAATTTATGCGAAAAGATTTCATGGCTATCTGTTCTCCAGAAAACTTCAACTCATATCCACTTCTGTGATTGGAAGATATTTAATTTTCTTTTAATCCAAGATGCCTGCTTGCAAATATCTAGCGTTCACTGGTGGAGTAACCTAATTCTGACTCAGCCAAGAAACGCCAAATACACGCGGCAAATAGCCAAATAAAACTCCAAGTGTACCCGTCAGATATTGACGTCTAACTAAAGTGTAGGTATTTTGAGCGGAAATTATATGTCCGTATTCACTTTCGCCGTAACAAGAACATCACTTCTGACGGTTTTCGTATTTATACACTGCCCGCTTTGTCACAACTACGCGGAACACACTACTGCAATCTATAAGGTAATGGCTGGCGGACAGCCAATGCGATAGGGAGGCTATTGACCTAATTGTTCTAATGTATGTGATGGGGTTTACGATAAATCATGTAAATAAGATTTTTTATAAGAAATACAATATAGGAGCATAATTGTTGTATAAGCTGTATTAATGAAACATATAATACAGTATAATATTTTTTATTTCAAAGACACTTGAATAAACGTGTGAAGAAATTAAATTGTGCGCGAACGCGTAACGCCCATAATAATTAGACGAAAATGACACAAGCATAACCGGAGTCAAACTTGGCCTTAATCCTTGAGTTTTTGAAGCCACCTTACAGTGAAAAATTCACTCAACACTAGTCACTTTGTAAGTATTTGTATAATGTTATTTCAAGGAAATAAAAATATATTATTTATTTTTAAAACAATTACAATTTTCTAATTTTATAATATCTAGCTAATAAAACATTTTGATAAGATGTGAAACCATTTATATAAACTTATAAAACCATTAAATTTTTCAAAATGCTTATCTAATAAAAATAAAAGTTCTTGTAAGTTGTTAGATTTGTGAATACAATGAAATATTTACACATCTTTCGTCGTAGAGGTTTGTTTTGTACACTCTCAACTGGGAAATGCACTGGCAGAAAGCCTGCTAAAAATGAACATCATTTAATAACTAGGTGTTTCCGGTTCAGCGTGAACCGATCGGGCAGTGGTAAGTGGATTAAAGAGGCCAAAAAATTATTTTGTTCCACAAGTGAATATTCCGAATCATTTCGAGCTTGTCTCGAACGACTGTCGGTATACACTGACTTCAAAATTTTAAGTAAATAATTAACTATAGAAATAAAGACAATTAGAAAATTTCGCGAATTAATTTCTCAGTTAGCTAGACTCTACATACCTCTACGCCATGTAGAGACCTGGGTTAGTTGATTGGCTGCTGGAATAGCAAGAAGTTTTTTTTTTAATCTTGAGATCTCGTTTTAGTGCACTCGTTCACTGTAACCAGCTTTTTACCACTGCACTGAAAAAATATATTCATGTAGGGAACAAAATGTCTGTAGCCACAACCCACCTTGACTGTTAATAAAGGGACAGTAATCAGGTGGGCAAATGGTACCATTGAAATATTGTTAACGTAAATAGTAATAGCAACGTGACTGTATGTTGTGGTGGTGTCTGTGATAGTACCTTGCAGCTATACCTACGTATCGTTTCTAGAACAGAGCACTCTGTCCTTGCTACAAAACAAATAGTTTTTACAACTACCTCAGAAATTCTTGGATTGTTCTTGCAACAAACAGAACTGCAATAAACTGAAATCGCATTCTGATGCTGGTACGAATGTTCGGTTAGTGCTAACCTGAAACCAGATTACAGAAATGTTCTGTTTTCGCTTGTCTGCAATTTTGTTTCAATGCTCAGAATAGATCACCGAGAATTCAGCGAGTTCTATGTACTCGAATCAGCATCCTTTATCTTTGTAAAATTTTCAATAACCTGAAAATTGAGGGTGAACTCGATAAAAACACAGACTCTTATTTATCTTTTCTAGTTCCTCTTTTGTACCATATTTCTTCTCTTCAAAAGACACAAAGTGTGGTTTTTTTAAAGCGATACTGTGGAAGGTAGCTGAGACACACCAAAAATAATTTTTAAGTTAGTTCACGGTTACTTCCTATTTTTCTGAAGCCTTGGTAAAATTCTACTTCCAGGATATTCCTTCGCCTCATGCAAACAAAGTCTAGAAAATTGCACCAGAGGGCCAACGGACCGCATTTGTGCGCGCTCAGTGTAATATAATTTTGCATAAGAACTATTTCTTACTAGGAATTACCAACACACTTATATTATTCCTGTTTTTATTCATATTATTTATAAATAAAAAATTATAATTTATTGATAGAATAAAAGTAAAAGTTCAATTTAATCAAAAATAAGAGTATGGTATGTTACAGAAGTACTTGTGATATACGACATTTTTAGGAAACAGCCAATCGCATCATACATGGGGGGATTTTTTTTCAAAGGATTGATTTAAAAAGTGCGAATAAACCGTGAATAGACTATAACGTTTTGGAACGCCGCCCTGTAAGGAGAGTGTGTAGCAGACCAGAGACTAAAGATGAGGTAGAGCGATCTCGCTGGCTGCGCAAACAATTCTCCGTGTACCAACATCGAACTTATCACCTGCCAAAAACGTCGAGCGAAAACGGCATGATTTGGATTTTAGGTTAGGAAACAGATTTGTAAACAAATGATCAGAGATGTATGTATAGTTTTTCCAACCAATTTGCTATGGTGCTTGAATAAATTCAAATTGGTAAAAGTATTTTATTCATATAATAGTGCTTGTCATTTAACAATTACGATATGAAGAAACACTTCCATCAGTGTGCGACCATTCGACTTCGACAGTTGTGTTGGTTTGGGGTAGGTGAATGTCGGGCGCATGCGCAGAAGACAAATAAGCGGCCTGTGGTTACGAGAGGGCGTGGCTCGGAGGTCGCCGGTCAGCGTGCCCGCGGGAA
>NQII01002366.1:0-32878 GCA_002778355.1 Clitarchus hookeri
GGGGGTCGGTTTGAGGAAGAGGCGCTAAGTAGTCTTGTGCGCGCAAACTACTACAGCCCACCCCCTGTTTCCCGGGAAACGGCCGGTACCACCCCAATTCCACCACACCCGCGTCTAGGCAGGTTCTCGTCAGTCACGTACAGTTCATGTGCATGTGAACGTCCATTGTTTCAAGTTATGCGGATCTTTTGCGCCTACATATTTTTAAGATAGTGTTTAGCAGGAAAGCTAAAGGTGCAGGTTTTTAGCGAGAATGTAAATGTAATCATGCCTAAACAATATATACTTTTTAAGTACAGACGTATAGAATTAACGTGCAATGGAATAGTAAGACATGACAAGTGGTCGGAACATTGCATGAAAAAGCGCGCCTACAAAACAAAAAATTATTTAAATGTAAAATACAAAATTATAGAGTTACACATTGCAAGAAAAATTGGAGAGGTGCTCGGCTGCATAAATGACTATCTGATTTTTCTCAGATGTTGCTGAGAGGCTGCGTTGGTGTAGCCGCTAGAGCGAAGGCAATCCGGGTTCAATCCCCGGAGGGCTCACTCCCGGATTTTCACATGTGGGAATCGTGCTGGAAAATGATGCTGGTTGGCAGGTTTTCTCGGAGATTTCATGTTTTCCNATGTGGGAATCGTGCTGGAAAATGATGCTGGTTGGCAGGTTTTCTCGGAGATTTCATGTTTTCCCCGCCCTTGCATTTTGGATTCTGAGGCTGCTCCATATCAACCTCATTTCGTTCTCATCAACTCTCCGGATGTCGAGGTCAAGAGTCGCCCGAACCTCTCTCAGGCGTTGCTTAAATGCTCTGCCTAATAAAAAATGTTGATTTTTGTCTTTATCGTTGCAAACCTGGAATAATTTGCAGTCTAGCATGTACTTAACGAAATATATAAAAAACAGGTAATCAGTTCAGAGTTGCGCTTTCCTTAAACCAGTCTGTCTGAAGATGTGTTTGGAATTTTTACAAGTGCATGGAATGCTCTTTTAAATTTACTGTTGGACACCATCATGACAAAAGTAGTTGGTTATATAGTAGCTGGTCGATGTCATCTTTGTTCTTCCCCAACACCACATCTCAAGGCCGGAATGTGCGTCACTTCATGCCCCTCCCCCCCTTTTTTTTTAAACCTGACTGACTTGACCCTTTACTTTATCCCTTTTACTCCTCCCCCCTCCACCTAATACTGCAAACTTGTTAAGTAAATTGTTTTAGAATTAATGCGAGAGGTTAAAACCATTAATTTTATCTGCAATGTGTGTAAGTTCCATGCTGTACGGACGTTTTATCGCTCGTAATTATAATGTAGGCTACTGTCACATTTCTCAATGAATGCACCACTGAACTTCGTAGTGCCCAGATCATTAAGGTCTCACAAGCCATGTTAGAATTACTTTTTTTTGCACGGTTTGGTTGTTTAGGAATGCCTATTTTAAAAATATGATTATAGCTTTCTGGCAACATACACTACCTTGCGGTACACTCATAAATTCTTAGCATCTGGCATTTTTAAATGCAGCTTATTTCATAGGTATTAATTTTAATTTTAATATTAATTCAAGCCATTGTCATCCTATGTAAATGTTGCTACGTTTTGGCTTTGCTCATACATCTTCTGAGTGCACATTTTTCAATTTTTTGCTTANCCCCCCCCCCATGTCGTAATACTGCAAACTTGTTAAGTAAATTGTTTTAGAATTAATGCGAGAGGTTAAAACCATTTATTTTATCTGCAATGTATGTAAGTTCCATGCTGTACGGACGTTTTATCGCTTGTAATTATAATGTAGGCTACTGTCACATTTCTCAATGAATGCATCACTGAACTTCGTAGCGCCCAGACCTGTAAGATCTCACAAGCCATGTTAGAATTACTGGTTTTTTGCACGGTTTGGTTGTTTAGGAATGCCTATTTTAAAAATACGATTATAGCTTTCTGGCAACATACACTACCTTGCGGTACACTCATAAATTCTTAGCATCTGGCATTTTTAAATGCAGCTTATTTCATAGGTATTAATTTTAATTTAAAAATTAATTCAAGCCATTGGCATCCTATGTAAATGTTGCTACGTTTTGGCTTTGCTCATACATCTTCTGAGTGCACATTTTTCAATTTTTTGCTTAGGATTAAGCTTTTATTTATGTTTTTTTAATTGCACAATTTGGGTGTGAATCATTCACAGCACTATATTCATAAATGTTTAACGGGAATTTTTAATGTAAATTATTGTATATGTTTTAACTTTGAAAATTTCATTGATATGTTTTTGCATATATGGATACAGTGCTATGATTTTGCTTAGGGTCAGAGTTTAGTTTCAATTTTTTGTTTTTTTAATTGCATAATATGTGTAGCAGTCAAGCATGGTTTACTATCATAATGTGAACCATTGTCTCGGATGTGTTTTAATACACATATCTAAGAAATTAAACAGTTAAGCTTTGTGCTCGCTCCACGACAAACATTGCTGAATCAAGTGGACTCAGCCGATTATGAAACTAAAGACATTTTACTCTGTCTTGGAAAATTTGCACACACACTAGAAATATTGTTGTGAATAAACTTAATGATACACGATTAAACAAGCTAATCATCGTAGAATGAACTGTGCTGTGCGCACATAGCGTGCACGAACAACCAGCAAAACAGATGGGGAAAGGTTNCCCTCATGATGCCCATGTGTCCCAAGAATGCTTGATCGGGTTGAGATCAAGGGACCTGGCAGGCCAATCCAAATGTGTGATGTCCTCTGGTTCTGGATGGTCTGTTACCAGTGTAGCCCAATGTGGACTGGTGTAATCATCCATACAGGAAAATGTGCACCCATTGCTTGCCTAAGGAGCTGATGGGTGAGTAATGTGTCAGTTCACCTAGCCAGAGCCTTGGTCAAACACATGCGGGGTGTGGACATGGTGTAATGTCTCTTCAACAGTGAGATCGTCAGAGAAGGAGCAAGCTGCTCACAAAAGCAGGGATGGGGGAAGGAATTATCCAAGGCCATTTGCAAGAAACCATCCAGCATTCACCTGGAATGAGCTTGTGAAACCATGGAAAAACTGAAATCAGGATGGCTGGACTGGGGTTTGAACCCCAGTCCTCTTAAACGTGAGTAGTAAGGTTTACCACTGCATCACCTCACTTGGTATACATTGTGTAATTTGTACATTAGTATATTGGGGTGTACGTGAACCTAATAAGACGCTGCCCCAGACCAAATGCTGCCACCTCCATTATAGCCTTCTTCAACATTGTCATGTGGATTACACCAACTCTCCCATTCTCACCGTATCAACCCAGGACACAACCCCGCTGTTTTCTGCACCATGTTAATCAGGCTGTGCGGGTGGTCGTCGATGGGATGCAGCCCCACCGCTTGATTCATCTGTATAAAGTACACCTGGAAATGCTCCACCTGTATCTACTGCCAGGTTCCAAGGAGGTTGTCTCCTGTTCTCTGAATGCGTTGTTTTGCAGCCGAAGACAAAATCCCGCAGAGTTGGAAACTAGCTTTTTGTGTGTTTGTTTAAATAATCCAAGTGATTAAGTTTATAAACTGGATACGTAAAAAACCAATTAATTTGGGTAAAAAAAAAAAAAACACAACCGAAATGTGCAATTATTTTGGCATTATTGCATTTACACAGATGGATGCTGAAAATAAACTGTTCCTGAAAAAATTAAGTTGTTACAAATAGCTATAAATAGTAAAATAAATAATAAGGCAATGATCACGACTTCAAAAATGACACACACACTCGTATGGTACTAGTTATACTTCATAGTTATACAAATTTTATATCTGACACCTGCTTCAATAATATTTAGATTAATGTGATTGTGTGCAGTCTTGTTTCGTTTGGTGTTCAAATTCCATTGAGTTACAAACTTGTTTTATTTGATGTATAAATCATCTGAAGTATTTCACGTTATTTATACTTGCATTACATTTCATTTGGCACACAAATAATATTCATATTTTTTTTCTATGTTGTAATATTTGACAAGCTCAATATCACCTTTGTTGTTAGACGAAAAAATGAAATCACTTGTAAACAGCTCTGGAACATAACATGACATTCTTTTAAGCTTTAATCTTTAAATGTTTCTCCTTCCATGCACCTTAGTTTTAATGTTGGTCTGAGTTATCTTTGGATTGCATTTAATTATTTTCCTTAATTTTTAAACGAGTGTAACTGTGTGTAGTGTTTTTTTTTTGACTAGGAAAGATAATGGGTGTTATTTTTGAACATCATAAGTGTCCCTGTGAAAACATTTTAACAGTAATGAACTATGTTTCAGTTGAAATTAAGTCTGCTGTAATGAAACAGCCCCACAAAGAAGTGACAACGCAAAACAAGGTTGTCTGTGTGCATGATGGCAAACAGAAGATCACGGTTGGAGAATTATTCTGTAAGTCTAGTTGCTTATAGTTTCTTATACAGGCGATGTTAGTGATAAATATTTTGATATAACAATGTAACTATGCAAAATCACATTTAAGGAAGTATTTGTTTCTTGATTTCTACCACACAAGCTTAAACGCTTCATCTTTCTAACAGGGTTTTTAACATGCACAGAAAATATAAAAGTTCAATACGTTGGACTGTGTCTCTTGTAAGCCCTGGCTCATGGTTGTATTGTTAGTTACAGGTAAGCATACAAATTGTATGTTGTATTACAAATATCTGTAGGCCAGCAATGGCACTCAGTTCTGAACAGTAAGAGACTAATATGAAGATCACAGGAAAATTAGTTCTAAAGAGTGAAAAGTGTAAGATACCGATAATTCACAGAAAATAAAACAATTATACTATAACTTGGATTAAAGAGAGCAATTGTTGATGTATGCAAGAGACATTGGAGAATATGAGCGACGATGCAATACTGCGTTGGCTAGAGGCCCTGGTCATCGGGAGGTTACGGCTCTCGGAGTTTATGCGCCGGGGACACAAGCACACCAGGTGACTGTGATAATCATTTGGCTGGGTTGGTCTCCAAGTGACGGTGGTGACCTGTGCATGCTGGGGTAGATCCTGAGGGAGACTTCCATTCCTGAGAGCTGCTAGTGGTCGACACAGCTCCGGTGTTGGACTGCCTCGACCAGACCAAATGACCGAGGGGCCTCAGAAAAAGAGTGGTGGTTGCCGAGCTGGGTACCTGGTAGCACCAGAGGGACTTTGCACTGTCAATAACCACAGTTAGCTTGAATAGTGTTGGTGGCGTAGTACCCTGAAATACCTACCATTCCCTGTGGGGGGGATTTTAATTTGTAGAGATGCATGCTGTGTGTTAAATTTTGCCACGTGTATGTGTGGCACAGAGTAAACGTAGTTTTTCCCTCGCGGCCTCCAAGCCTATCCGATCCTAAGCACAATGCCTACGGAAGCCAGCGTCTGGTTGTAGTATCTGCTGAATATATATATATATTGCAGGGAGCAAGGTGGGGTGGGGGGTCAACCTGTGTGCTGACTAGTCTTTCCTTCATGCTGTTCAGATGTGCAGGATGCGAGTGCACAGGAAGATAACTATGAAAGGATCACCTTCCGTCTCCCACGTCAAGTTCTCTTGCACCATGAGGCGGTCGCGCGCAGCATTGTAGCACAGACATGTGGAGACATCTTTGTTGCCAGCTATTGCCTGTTATGGAGTACAGTGGTGTTCTGATATGTCGCACTGTGGCTTTGCGCTAATGTCTAAGCAACCCTTTAACACAACTGTCCTGTTACATCAACAAATGGTAAAACATAAAAAAGTATTTAAATAGAAAGTTTTGAAAATTATATTTTCTTACTTGTTAAAACCTTGGATCACTGTTTTATCAGTTGGGACAAGAACCTGTGCCGTTGGGTATTTCCAACGTAAAATCTTGTCTGGTTGTTTAAGGTCTCCTAATAAGCCTGAAGTATAAAATAAAAAAAAAAGTAACTGCAATGTTTTTGTTTCTCTTCTGATAACATGTGTGCATAAATTGTGTTAAAATAGCAACATTAAATCAGCTGCTATAATTATGTTATCTTATCAAAGAGGCTCTCAAGACTGTCAAGATAATTAAGGTTTTTTCGCACCAATACATTATGTTCCCATTACTCTTGAAATACGTCAGTCAATATTGAAAGAAATAGTGACAAACACATCTTTGTTGCATAAGTCTGCATGTGTTATGCAAACACAGTATGTACAAAAGTCTAANTCTGCATGTGTTATGCAAACACAGTATGTACAAAAGTCTAAAAGTGCTTCAGCTAAGCAGAAAGATGTAAAGAGCTATTCCTCTCTCACGTCTTCACTACTTCAAACTGATTGTTCTCAATGTTTTTTGTTTGGAAAACATATACTACATAACTGTCTACGTGTATTACATATTTACCGCAGCCCATGTATTTCAAGAAGATCTCTGTTGGTACGGTGGTCACTGCCACGGAAGCTTGTTGCTAGATACATCACTATCCCTTCCTGATACAGGTGAAGTCAGTAGTTTTCCAAGACACTTAACAGGGACTGTTCCCGACACATAACACATCTGCTGAACTGACTTACATCAACTGCTGCGGCCATTGCTTGCTTGTTGTAAACAACTTTTGTTGGTACGTGCAGTGATGCCAGCCTGCCCACACTTATGCATCACACCATCTACGTTAACAAAGCAAAGACTATTTACGGGTCAGCTGCCCATTCAGCTATCTGCAAGGAGCAAGAATAAGAAACAACCGCAACATGTACCAGCTGACTGTGAGTGGTACTGCAATGGGCGTGTGCAGGGTTACAGAGTGGCCGAGGAAGATAAACACAACCCATTATTGCTGCATTATGCAACGCACATTGCAACACTGACCCCTCTAAAAAAATTTCTTCCGCCTGATAGTATGCTAAATGGGTGACCTCCATTCTTCATTCATAAACCCACACACTTCAACTACTTTAAAATTTCACAATGGCCTCCTTCTGATGCGGAAATAAGTTCGGAGGATTTGCCTTTATTATACTGTGCACTGGGGGCTGCCTGTTTCCAACTCCTACGTTCCGCTGCTATCCTTATCCTTCCAATCCTCTCACCTCAGCTTTGGAATAAATGAGGACAACGAATCACTGCTGCAACTTTCTGTACAGATAAGATAATGCTTCTGTACATCCGTACTCAACAGGTGCAGTTTTATGCTGCACTATAAACCATAAATAAGCTTTGCAGAGATGGTTCCAGCCACCCATAACCATCACTAGAACCATTGAATGAGTAAAATAGTTATCAGAGATGACATGGAAGAATTTCTTACTATGGTGTCCTGAACTAGGTGTGCAACAGCTGGCCAACAAAATGCAAAAAATTTCCCATCCACAGCAAGGAAATTTATTTTCAAAACAAAGACACTCGGACACATTTACATTTGGTTGTAGGACATTGATAATATAATAATTGTCTGCGTGCGGTGCTTATCAGTGTTAGTGCTGCTTCAAAGGTTTCTCTTCACCCTTGGGAGTAGACATGAAGTCTGAGCTTTCCAAGACAACTCCAAGGATAAACGGTAGTAATTATTACAAACGCTCGGAGATAGCACAATGTCAATTACCATCAAGGTTTGTACTGTTTCCTTGCTACTAATCAACACAAAGATAATATTGCAAGTGATGATAATGCTGCACTCAGATAAACCATTTTGAAATTATTTGTACAAAATGTAATTTATCTTACAAAGGTCGCAATACTTTGTTCTTTCGAAGGCCAAGAGGATCTTATCTAAGCCACAAGTCATGATGAAAATGCTTATTTCAATGCTTGATAGTTATTACATTGGCTTGCCATACTAATAGGTCGTTGGTTGAGAATGTGCCTTATCCAGATTTTTCCAAAGAAATTGAGCAAAATCAAGAAAATTCTTGTACGTGCTGTAAGCCGAAAATCACTTGCTCTCCTAGATACTTTCTACACACGAGAGTTATGGAGCAATGTAAGAGATTTTACTTGCAGTTGTTTCCTAAGTGACAGGCATCGTCTGACAAGGTGCTCTGATGGACAGGCAATGGAACTTTGTATTGGGGTGATTTGACGACGTAAACAGCAGATATTCTTGTTTGTAAAGACTCTGGCAAACTTATTCCATCTGGCAATGATCTATATGATACTGAAGGCAGAAAGTGACTTTCACCAACTAGAATAATGACCATCATTCACTGTCAGGTTGAAGTTCAAATGTGTTGCATTTTTCCAAAATTTTGTAGGTGGNTTGCTTCTAAACAGCATTCTACGGCTGCTATCTCAAGGCAATAATGATATTTTCAAAGGTATTCCCACAGTCTAATGTTACTGACATTTTTTCAAAAGGTTCACCTAGATGATGAACTAGATATAAATTTTGGCAACACATTGCAGGGAGACTCGAGACAAAACAAACCAAAATCTACTCGTACAATGGCTTTGTAACAGTGTGTGTAATGCAGGTATTCTCCATTTCATACAACTTCAGGCAATGTTGTGACCAACCTACACAGAATGTATACAGTAAACGCCCTCATTTACAAAGTATTGCGTCAGCTGATGTTATGTTTGCCATATTTGCAATGGGTATGGAAAAAAAATAGTACTCTGCATTGAAAATTATAATATAGAACTTTAATGATGATTACAACATTTGAGGTTTAAATTATGCTCTTAGAATAATAGAAATATATTTTTTTGAGCTGTAGAGATAGGGCTTCAAAAACATGTTGAAAGATTACATAAGAGCATGCGGATATTACGGTTATGTGAAATTTTCTTCACCCGGTGAATACTCTCTTTCATAATTTATCTACACTGAAGAGCCGAAAAAACTGGTATAGGCGTGCATTTGCAAATAACAGAGGTATGGAACCAATTAGAGTAACGCGATGCGTTCGGCAGCTAGATCGGTTACTACTGCTTCAATGTCAGGTTATGAAGATTTAAGTGAGTTTGAACGTGGTGTTATGGTTGGCGCACGAGAGATGGGACATAGCATCTCCAAGGTAGCGATAACATTTGGATGTTTGCGTACGACCATTTCACGAGNAGAGATGGGACATAGCATCTCCAAGGTAGCGATAACATTTGGATGTTTGCGTACGACCATTTCACGAGTGTACCGGGAATCCGGTAAAACATCACATCTTCGACATCGCTGCGGCTGGAAAAAGATTGTGAAAGAACGGGACAAACGACNGCGTTGGCTAGAGGCCCTGGTCATCGGGAGGTTACGGCTCTCGGAGTTTATGCGCCGGGGACACAAGCACACCAGGTGACTGTGATAATCATTTGGCTGGGTTGGTCTCCAAGTGACGGTGGTGACCTGTGCATGCTGGGGTAGATCCTGAGGGAGACTTCCATTCCTGAGAGCTGCTAGTGGCCGACACAGCTCCGGTGTTGGACTGCCTCGACCAGACCAAATGACCGAGGGGCCTCAGAAAAAGAGTGGTGGTTGCCGAGCTGGGNCGGTGTTGGACTGCCTCGACCAGACCAAATGACCGAGGGGCCTCAGAAAAAGAGTGGTGGTTGCCGAGCTGGGTACCTGGTAGCACCAGAGGGACTTTGCACTGTCAATAACCACAGTTAGCTTGAATAGTGTTGGTGGCGTAGTACTCTGAAATACCTACCATTCCCTGAGGGAGGGGAATTTTAATTTGCAGAGATGCATGCTGTGTGTTAAATTTTGCCACATGTAAGTGTGGCACAGAGTAAACCTAGTTTTTCCCTCGCGGCCTCCAAGCCTATCCGATCCTAAGCACAATGCCTACGGAAGCCAGCGTCTGGTTGTAGTATCTGCTGAATATATATATATATTGCAGGGAGCAAGGTGGGGTGGGGGGTCAACCTGTATGCTAACTAGTCTTTCCTTCATGCTGTTCAGATGTGCAGGATGCGAGAGCACAGGAAGATAACTATGAAAGGATCACCTTCCGTCTCCCACGTCAAGTTCTCTTGCACCATGAGGCTGTCGCGCGCAGAATTGTAGCACAGACATGTGGAGACATCTTTGTTGCCAGCCTATTGCCTGTTATTGAGTACAGTGGTGTTCTGATATGTCGCACTGTGGCTTTGCGCTAATGTCTAAGCAACCCTATAACACAACTGTCCTGTTACATCAACAAAATGTGGTAAAACATAAAAAGTATTTAAATAGAAAGTTTTGAAAATTATATTTTCTTACTTGTTAAAACCTTGGATCACTGTTTTATCAGTTGGGACAAGAACCTGTGCCGTTGGGTATTTCCGACGTAAAATCTTGTCTGGTTGTTCAAGGTCTCCTGATAAGCCTAAAGTATAAAAAAATGTAACTGCAATGTTTTTGTTTCTCTTCTGATAACATGTGTGCATAAATTGTGTTAAAATAGCAACATTAAATCAGCTTCTATAATTATGTTATCTTATCAAAGAGGCTCTCAAGACTGTCAAGATAATTAAGGTTTTTTTCGCACCAATACATTATGTTCCCATTACTCTTGAAATACGTCAGTCAATATTGAAAGAAATAGTGACAAACACATCTTTGTTGCATAAGCCTGCATGTGTTATGCAAACACAGTATGTACAAAAGTCTAGAAGTGCTTCAGCTAAGCAGAAAGATGTAAAGAGCTATTCCTCTCTCACGTCTTCACTACTTCATACTGATTGTTCTCAATGTTATTTGTTTGGAAAACATATACTACATAACTGTCTACGTGTATTACATATTTACCGCAGCCCATGCATTTCAAGAAGATCTCTGTTGGTACGATCGTCACTGGCACGGAAGCTTGTTGCTAGATACATCGCTATCCCTTCCTGATACAGGTGAAGTCAAGTGTTTTCCAAGACACTTAACAGGGACTGTCCCCGACACAACACACATCTGCTGAACTGACTTACATCAACTGCTGCAGCCATTGCTTGCTTGTTGTAAACAACTTTTGTTGGTACGTGCAGTGATGCCAGCCTGCCCACACTTATGCATCACACCATCTACGTTAACAAAGCAAAGACTATTTACGGGTCAGCTGCCCATTCAGCTATCTGCAAGGAGCAAGAATAAGAAACAACCGCAACATGTACCAGCTGACTGTGAGTGGTACTGCAATGGGCGTGTGCAGGGTTACAGAGTGGCCGAGGAAGATAAACACAACCCATTATTGCTGCATTATGCAACGCACATTGCAACACTGACCCCTCTAAAAAAATTTCTTCCGCCTGATAGTATGCTAAATGGGTGACCTCCATTCTTCATTCATAAACCCACACACTTCAACTACTTTAAAATTTCACAACGGCCTCCTTCTGATGCGGAAATAAGTTCGGAGGATTTGCCTTTATTCTACTGTGCACTGGGGGTTGCCTGTTTCCAACTCCTACGTTCCGCTGCTATCCTTATCCGTTTCACTTCATCCCTACATCCCTATGAGCTCTTAGTTGTTGCATGCCTTCCAATCCTCTCACCTCAGCTTTGGAATAAATGAGGACAACAAATCACTGCTGCAACTTCCAGTACAGATAAGATAATGCTTCTGTACATCCGTACTCAACAGGTGCAGTTTTATGCTGCGCTATAAACCATAAATAAGCTTTGCAGAGATGGTTTTAGCCACCTTAACCATCACTAGAGCCATTGAATGAGTAAAATAGTTATCAGAGATGACATGGAAGAATTTCTTACTATGGTGTCCTGAACTAGGTGTGCAACAGCTGGCCATCAAAATGCAAAAAAATTTCCCATCCACATCAAGGAAATTTTTTTTTTAAAACAAAGACACTCGGACACATTTACATTTGGTTGTAGGACATTGATAATATAATAATTGTCTGCGTGCGGTGCTTATCAGTGTTAGTGCTGCTTCAAAGGTTTCTCTTCACCCTTGGGAGTAGACATGAAGTCTGAGCTTTCCAAGACAACTCCAAGGATAAACGGTAGTAACTATTACAAACGCTCGGAGATAGCACAATGTCAATTACCATCAAGGTTTGTACTGTTTCCTTGCTACTAATCAACACAAAGATAATATTGCAAGTGATGATAATGCTGCACTCAGATAAACCATTTTGAAATTATTTGTACAAAATGTAATTTATCTTACAAAGGTCGCAATACTTCNAATGCTGCACTCAGATAAACCATTTTGAAATTATTTGTACAAAATGTAATTTATCTTACAAAGGTCGCAATACTTCGTTCTTTCGAAGGCCAAGAGGAGCTTATTTAAACCACAAGTCATGATGAAAATGCTTATTTCAATGCTTGATAGTTATTACATTGGCTTGCCATACTAATAGGTCGTCGGTTGAGAATGTGCCTTATCCAGATTTTTTCAAAGAAATTTAGCAAAATCAAGAAAATTCTTGTACATGCTGTAAGCCACAAATCACTTGCTCTCCTAGATAGGCAGGTGTACCAGTTTTTTTGTCTCTTCAGTGTATATGCCAGAATTTCTTGCTGGTGGTGTCGGAATGTTGTATCTCCAGCTAAATATTTTTGTATTTGCATATTTTATTAAATGTAGTTAGTTGTAGGGGCCTTTTTAGAAAAGTTTCCTCAGTGAAATAAAATATTGACACATGTCTGTCACTTCGTAGAAGGTTGGTTGCGTTGCTTTAGTCCATCATTCTTAACCTTCTTGAAGTGCAAGTGACAACGTATTTTAGTTCTTAAGTTTAAATTTGTTGATTTCAAGAAACTGCTCAAGTATTTTATTAATTAAATAAATCAGCAAATAAATTATTTAGTACCAGTGGCCGACAAAAAGTGATTTTAGTGAAGTAATTGTCCAAGGCTCGCCACGTGTTTAGGATTTACAAAGTAAATAGTAAGTTTGTATTTTTTGTAAATACTGTTTTTTGAAACTACAGTTAGAAATGTATGTGTGCTTATAAAAAGCCTTTTTTTTTNTTGTATTTTTTGTAAATACTGTTTTTTGAAACTACAGTTAGAAATGTATGTGTGCTTATAAAAAGCCTTTTTTTTGTACCCTAGGTCAATTGATTGGAAATCCAATGATTTTTATGCGTGAAGTTAAATTTGCTAAAAATGTTTACATTGCACATTTCTCACATCGGTATGAAAAGCAAAATATTCATCGCGTTTTGTTCTTGCAAGAGGTTTTGAAATGTACGAGGCCCAAATAAACACCCTTTTTTGTGCAGTCCATTTCCTACAAAAAAAAAAAAACAATTTTTATGTGCGAGTTTAACTTCAGTGAAAATGTTTTAATGTGTATTTTCCACATCAGCACAAACATGGGAACATTTTGTTCTTTAGCTGAAGTTACAGCTATTGAGTTATATTAATTTAAATGTTATTTCCATACGAGCTAAATTTTCCACTGCATCAACAAAACAATGGGCAGTTCAAAATGCTGCTCTCTCATAAGAAGAGCCTCAAAACAATTCCATCTCACAAAAGACGATAAACATAATTTCCCCACCCCACTAGTAAAATAAACAAAACCTTACTTAGAGTATTAGCCTACTTGGTCATAACACAAATAAAACGGGCAGGAATGACAACCAGTTATGGTAGCCTAAGTACTGAACTGAAATTGTCAGTCTTTCAGTGCCTGTCATTGGATTTGTAGTGTTCGTTTACAAACATTTTCTCCATTGACACAACAGCTGTGGCGGAGGAGTGTACATTGTGGCCGCACTACTTTTCGAGAAGTCTAAAAATTTACTGAAGACAGAGAATAACATGTGTTTTTGGAGAATAACTGTATGTTAACATACCTATATTGCTTAAGTGAAATATAGCAGTTTCATTGACCTTGATGTCATAAAAATCTGAGTTTTAATCTAACAATAAACTGAGTTTTAACCATCATACTTTGTTATAAATATGGTTATATTAATTTCTATATATAAAAAAGATCACAAATTGTTAAGCTTATGAATTCTGAGTGTGTTATATCAAATACAGTGCGCTGACTCTGTTTTTAAAGTGTAATTACTAAACTAAGACTGTTTTTTCATTACAGGCAAATGGCAGAAGTGTCTACATGGAAAGAGAAAAAATACATAATTTCCACGCAGTAATAAATAAGAATGATTCAAAGAATTTTGTACTTTTATAACATATGCGTCAGTAATAGTTTTTGGATATGCTTCTTTTATTTTTCTACAGTAATTTGTTAATTTTTGTATTCCATTTTTTTACTCAACTGAAATATTTTTTCTGAAATTAAATCGCCATAAATGTGTTTTTACTACATTAAAATATTTTTTAGCATATTTAATTACAAGGTCAGCTCGTGGATAGCATCGTGGTAAGCTTGTGTTTGCGCAGAGCCGTATCTATGTTATTGCTGGTGTTCAGTATCAGGTGAGATAACATTAGGAATCGGACCCCTTCTGAAGCTCTTCTCAAGAATGACTCCACAGCTGTCTCTCTGATGGCAGTGCATACAGAAGTGAAAGCTCATGCGAGAAGTGCAGTTAATGTGACCAGGTTTCTATACGATTGTGCTGTATTGAAGTTTTCTTGTAGTCTGCTGTTGTTTACGTTACACATTCTGGAAATAAATGCTTATTTCACATGAAGCAACTGTGTGTTCTAAATTGTTTGGCTCCCACGTAAAGGAAAACTGACGAGGCTCCTAGATGTAGTAATCACAGCAATGTGCTTACCCTCTATATGCTATTCACGGCAAAGTGAGCACTTTTGAAAGCCCTCTCATTTGGAATAATAATCAATAAATATACTATAATTTAGCGTTAGACGTTAACTTCACAGTGTGGTGGAATATACACACTGTGTTTATTACTTACATGGCAATATTTAGTTTAAAAAGTGGTTAAAGGATAAAAAAAATGGCTGAAGGAAGAAAAAGTAACTAGGGCCTCAAAAGTGCTCACTTTACTGTTAACAGCCTATAACATGTTGCGGTCTGTCGCCTTTCACCTCATCACATGCTCTTGAATAAGTGAGTGGTTCATGAGGCTTAAACAAAAATGAAATAGTTGTCATGCATGCAATGTTTCCTCCAAGACAAGGAAAGTAAAATGTCTCATTTAAAATCTGTGCTTTTTTAAGGATGTATGTACTGTATTCCAATAAAATAATTAAATACTTGAGCTTTGGTATACAGAACAAGTTTCCAGTCTTTACATTTTTTTTTTACAAGAGTTATTCTGTACATGTTACACCTGAGGAGTGCAAAAATGTAAATATACTATGACTAATAAAACATTACAGGAAGTTCTTTCACTTGAAAACTCCATGTTCGTTGATGAAATCAGATGATACCAATTCTGCATCAGTACCAACATGATAGTCATCAAATTTGGCGGGAAAATTCAATCCATGGATTTTTCTCTGCCANAGTACCAACATGATAGTCATCAAATTTGGCGGGAAAATTCAATCCATGGATTTTTCTCTGCCATCACTGAGTGTTACAAAAGGCATTGGAGGAGAAGAGGACAAGGAATAATTTGCCTCTCCCCAATCTCACTAAGGGACGCCAAAAATTTCATATGGTATAACTGTATATTTTTATATTTTACATAAATTTAATAAAGTTGGTCGTCACTAAATAATGTTATACCACCACAGGATCACAGAGACAAACTTCTAGAGGTGATAGGTAATGTAATGAGGAACAACTTTTGTCTGAGAATGGGTGTCCGGAGACACTCTGTTGAGACGCCAGGAGTCGTTGTCAAATAGTTCCACGCGCCTGGGATGTGGGCATTCCGCAGCCCGTGTATCACATGCCTGCTGTTGATAATGCAGTCATCTGCAGCTGGTGAGTGTGAGGGCTGGTTACAGAGCCTACTCAGCTCTGTTTTGTAGATGGGTAGTATCATAAGCACTGAGAGCCACATTGGATTGCATGTGCTGTGCGCAGTTCAGTTCGTTACGTCCTTAACTCGCCACATTCCACTACACAGAACTATGTCGTCGTCGCTGCCCGAGTCGAAACAGTTGTGTGTTCATTGTGACTGCGCTTCGTACACCAGACTATTCATCGATGCCTATTCGTCAGAACTGGCGGATATGCATCTACTGTGCGGTGAAGACTAAAGGCTGTGGGCGCGTAGCAGCACGTGTCTATCAGGAATGCTTCCCCATCAGATGGCAGCTTCATCACACACTGTTCNTTGTATTTTTTGTAAATACTGTTTTTTGAAACTACAGTTAGAAATGTATGTGTGCTTATAAAAAGCCTTTTTTTTTGTACCCTAGGTCAATTGATTGGAAATCCAATGATTTTTACGCGTGAAGTTAAATTTGCTAAAAATGTTTACATTGCACATTTCTCACATTGGTATGAAAAGCAAAATATTCATCGCGTTTTGTTCTTGCAAGAGGTTTTGAAATGTACGAGGCCCAAATAAACACCCTTTTTTGTGCAGTCCATTTCCTACAAAAAAAAAAAAACAATTTTTATGTGCGAGTTTAACTTCAGTGAAAATGTTTTAATGTGTATTTTCCACATCAGCACAAACATGGGAACATTTTGTTCTTTAGCTGAAGTTACAGCTATTGAGTTATATTAATTTAAATGTTATTTCCATACGAGCTAAATTTTCCACTGCATCAACAAAACAATGGGCAGTTCAAAATGCTGCTCTCTCATAAGAAGAGCCTCAAAACAATTCCATCTCACAAAAGACGATAAACATAATTTCCCCACCCCACTAGTAAAATAAACAAAACCTTACTTAGAGTATTAGCCTACTTGGTCATAACACAAATAAAACGGGCAGGAATGACAACCAGTTATGGTAGCCTAAGTACTGAACTGAAATTGTCAGTCTTTCAGTGCCTGTCATTGAATTTGTAGTGTTTGTTTACAAACATTTTCTTCATTGACACAACAGCTGTGGCGGAGGAGTGTACATTGTGGCCGCACTACTTTTCGAGTCTAAAAATTTACCGAAGACAGAGAATATCATGTGTTTTTGGAAAATAACTGTATGTTAACATACCTATATTGCTTAAGTGAAATATAGCAGTTTCATTGACCTTGATGTCGTAAAAATCTGAGTTTTAATCTAACAATAAACTGAGTTTTAACCATCATACTTTGTTATAAATATGGTTATATTAATTTCTATATATAAAAAAGATCACAAATTCTTAAGCTTATGATTTCTTAATTCTGAGTGTGTTATATCAAATACAGTGCGCTGACTCGGTTTTTAAAGTGTAATTACTAAACTAAGACTGTTTTTTCATTACAGGCAAATGGCAGAAGTGTCTACATGGAAAGAGAAAAAATACATAATTTCCACGCAGTATGAAATAAGAATGATTCAAAGAATTTTGTACTTTTATAACACATGCGTCAGTAATAGTTTTTGGATATGCTTCTTTTATTTTATATTTTCTACTGTAATTTGTTAATTTTTGTATTCCATTTTTTTACTCAACTGAAATATTTTTTCTGAAATTAAATCGCCATAAATGTGTTTTTACTACATTAAAATATTTTTTAGCATATTTAATTACAAGGTCAGCTCGTGGATATCTATGTTATTGCTGGTGTTCAGTATCAGGTGAGATAACATTAGGAATCGGACCCCTTCTGAAGCTCTTCTCAAGAATGACTCCACAGCTGTCTCTCTGATGGCAGTGCATACAGAAGTGAAAGCTCATGCGAGAAGTGCAGTTAATGTGACCAGGTTTCTATACGATGGCCTCAAAAGTGCTCACTTTACTGTTAACAGCCTATAACATGGTGCTGTCTGTCGCCTTTCACTTCTTCACTTGCTCTTGAATAAGTGAGTGGTTCATGAGGCTTAAACAAAAATGAAATAGTTGCCATGCATGCAATGTTTCCTCCAAGACAAGGAAAGTAAAAGGTCTCGTTTAAAATCTGTGCTTTTTGAAAGGATGTATGTACTGTGTTCCAATAAAGAAAATTAAATACTTGAGCTTTGGTATGCAGAACAAGTTTCCAGCCTTTACATTTTTTTTATTGTTCTACAAGAGTTATTCTGTACATGTTACACCTGAGGAGTGCAAAAATGTAAATATACTATGACTAATAAAACGTTACAGGAAGTTCCTTCACTTGAAAACTCCATGTTAGTTGATGAAATCAGATGATGCCAATTCTGCATCAGTACCAACATGATAGTCATCAAATTTGGCGGGAAAATTCAATCCATGGATTTTTCTCTGCCANAGTACCAACATGATAGTCATCAAATTTGGCGGGAAAATTCAATCCATGGATTTTTCTCTGCCATCACTGAGTGTTCCGAAAGGCATTGGAGGAGAAGAGGACAAGGAATAATTTGCCTCTCCCCAATCTCGCTAAGGGACGCCAAAAATTTCATATGGTATAACTGTATATTTTCATATTTTACATAAATTTAATAAAGTTGGTCGTCACTAAACAATGTTATACCACCACAGGATATCACAGGATCACCGAGACAAACTTCTAGAGGTGATAGGTAATGTAATGAGGAACAACTTTTTCCAGAGAACGGGTGTCCGGAGACGCTCTATTGAGACGCCAGGAGTCGTCGTCAAATAGTTCCACGCGCCTGGGATTGTAGGCATTCCGCAGCCCGCGTATCACATGCCTGCTGTTGATAATGCAGTCATCTGCAGCTGGTGAGTGTGAGGGCTGGTTACAGAGCCTACTCAGCTCTGTTTTGTAGATGGGTAGTATCATAAGCACTGAGAGCCACATTGGATTGCATGTGCTGTGCGCAGTTCGTTACGTCCTTAACTCACCACATTCCACTACACAGAATTACGTCGTCGTCGCTGCCAGAGTCGAAACAGTTGTGTGTTCCTTGCGACTGCGCTTAGTACACCAGACTATTCTTTGATGCCTATTCGTCAGAACTGGCGGATATGCATCTGCTGTGCGGTGAAGACTAGAGGCTGTGGGCGCGTAGCAGCACGTGTCTATCAGGAATGCTTCCCCATCAGATGGCAGCTTCATCACACACTGTTCNAGGCTGTGGGCGCGTAGCAGCACGTGTCTATCAGGAATGCTTCCCCATCAGATGGCAGCTTCATCACACACTGTTCCACAGGCTGCATCAGCGACCACGCAAGTATGGGACCTTCCATCTACCGAAAAAGGGTGTCTGAGCAAGAGGTGTTCGTATGCCGCATGTTGAAGAGGAAGTACTGCACAAAGTTGAGGTGAACCCATCCACGAGCACACGTGCGATTGTTCACGATATGGACATCAGCCACACAGTGTGGAGAGTGCTCCATCAGCACAGACTACATCCATCCTCGTGCAAAAGGCACAGGCACTTAGACCAGCTGACTCCAAGTCCCATATGCGATTCGCACAGTGGTTTATGCAGCAGTGCATTGCCGAAACAGTTTGCATCATGCGTGTTGTTTACAGACAAAGCGTGTTTTACGAGAGATGGCTATTTCAATACCCACAATAGTCACATGTGGGCAGAATAAAACCCACGTGCAGTGGTGGCCATACAGCACAGACAATGCCTAGCGTCCAAGCAAGGCGTCTCCGGACATCCGTTCTCTGATAAAAGTCAATACTGGTTACATTTACCTATCTCCTGTGGAAGTTNAAGCAAGGCGTCTCCGGACATCCGTTCTCTGATAAAAGTCAATACTGGTTACATTTACCTATCTCCTGTGGAAGTTTGTCGCAATGATCCTGTGACATCCTGTAGCTGCATGCACGCACACATGTACGCATGCACGCAGGATGTTACTTGAATACAGACACAAACTCTGCCCACGTATTCTTCACATATCACATTAAGTGCTTCCCAAGGGCAGATCACCACCTTGAAGTAGGAGCAGAAAGACCATGCAATGGCACATTCTACAAAAAGTATTTACAATCAAACCAGTACCCTCTGGATAACGAGGTAATGGACCAAGATCTACTGTCTGTGTAACGTCTGTTATTGTCGGAAAAATACACTGTAAGAAAAATAGGGATTGCAACTCTGAGTTTGCAGAACATTTTGTGTTGCCGATAATTGAACCTGTTTCACGTGGCAGATTACACAGTACCATGTAGAAATAAACAATAAAGATCTGGTACATCATTGCTCTTATCCCAACCAATTCTGAGGTATAAATGCGTACAGTGCGTAGGCAACATGCTGTACACCTGAGATGATGGGACGTCGCGTCACCACTACACAGATCAACACAAACTACCATGTTGGTGGACTGACAAATGAAGTAACAGTGCGAGGTAAGCACGCATAGTATTCAGGCGTAGTCTGTCAACCAGTTCCACCACAGTGTTCTCAATTGCAGTGGTGCTGCACAGGAACAATGCTCATGGCCAGTACTGTAAACAGTAACGCAACTGCGTTCACATCAGCCAGTGCCTACCTTGTCGTGGACACGTCTGAGTCTCAGGTTTATGAATGGCTGAGACCAATGATGCGAGTACCAGGCATTCGGCACATTGGTGTGACATGGCTGTACCGTACATGTAATGTTGGACAAGTGGGTGCTGCACTGTACAAGAACAAAACANGCACATTGGTGTGACATGGCTGTACCGTACATGTAATGTTGGACAAGTGGGTGCTGCACTGTACAAGAACAAAACACATTATTTGTAAACATAGACCAGAAGTGGTGTCCTGAGATGTGTACATTGCAGTAGGATTACAGTTATGTTGCGGACGTACCTGCCAGTAGGCAACGTATTGTACGCCAGGCTGTCCGTGGGGGCACAGGAGGCATTTTGGTGGTCACGCCACAATACAGACGGTACTTCTGTGCATGCTCTACCCAACTTTTCAGCTGTCTCTATCACACTGCGCGTGCCTACCATATGTCATGTACGCTACAAGTAACCCAGTACCGTTCGAAGTATTCAACCACGATGGAACGTTGATGTGGTGTTGACAGTAGTGAGTGTTCTGTACCATATACCGTGAATATCCTTNGCACATTGGTGTGACATGGCTGTACCGTACATGTAATGTTGGACAAGTGGGTGCTGCACTGTACAAGAACAAAACGCCTTATGTGTAAACATAGTCCAGAAGTGGTGTCCTGAGATGTGTACATTGCAGTAGGATTACAGTTATGTTGCGGACGCACCTGCCAGTAGGCAAAATATTGTACGCCAGGCTGTGCGTGGGGGCACAGGAGGCATTTTGGTGGTCACGCCACAATACAGATGGCACTGCTGTGCATGTTCTGCCCAACTTTTCAGCTGTCTCTATCACACTGCGCGTGCCTACCATATGTCATGTACGCTACAAGTAACCCAGTACCGTTTGAAGTATTCAACCACGATGGAACGTTGATGTGGTGTTGACAGTAGTGAGTGTTCTGTACCGTATACCACGAATATCGTTACCGTAAACAAATTTGAAGTGGATGTTGAAACCATGCCTGTTTATTCATATCATGAACAGGCAGATATGATATTCATATATGGACATGCCACCGGTGTTGGAAGACTGGTGAGACGGTTTTATGAAGAGGCATTCCCGGGCGGAATGTAGCCATCCCAAAAAAAAACATTTGCCGCAGCGTTTCGCCAACTTTCTCAGACAGGACCGTTGAAAGGAAATACTGTTGATGAAGCGCGATCGAGAAGGCTTCATGCACCACAAGTCGAGGAGCACATCCTCACGCACATACACCAGGATCCACGTGTGAGCACGAGGCAAGTAGTGACGACATCACCCGCAAGTCGCACAACAGTATGGAGAGTACTCAATCAGCAGCAGTTGCACCCTTGCCATGTACAAAGTGAGCAGGCTCTTGCAGCTAGTGATCACCTGGCTAGAGCGTCATTCTGCTAGTGGTTCACATTACAAATGGCTACACCAGTGTTTGCTTTACCACTTCTGTTTACAGGCGAGGCTACATTTGGGAAGGACCGCATCGCTAACTTCCACAACACTCGTCAGTGGGCGGACAACAATCCACGTGCCACCATCAGTGGTCGACACCACCAACAATTTCGAATAAACGTGTGGGGCAGTATTGTGCGAGATTGTCTGGTAGTGCCATATATGTTGCCACCGTTCCTGACAGACGATGTGTACAGGGAGTTTTTCACCAACGTTTTGCCACAACTGCTGGAGGATGTGCCACTGGAAGTACGCACATGGATGTGGTTTATCACTGGCACTTCAGCATATTTCAGTTGTACTGTTCGAACTCTGTTGGATGAAACGCATCACGGCAGGTGGATTGGTCGAACGGGCCCGGTCGCATGCCCCCCCCCCTTTTTTTTTCCTTTACCAAACTTCAAACCTTTAGACTTTTATCTGTGAGGGCACGTAATGTCTCTTGTATGTGCAGCTCCGATTCCAAGTGCAGCTGTGTTTAACGTCTGTGAAACTATTCGCAGTTAGCGTGGGATATTCAGCAGGCTGGGTACCTGCATGAACCTTGTGTTTTTGTACCCATTAATAGACCGCTGGTAACAGCAACGTAGCGTGCTGCATCAGGTAAGGTGTACAATGTGGCCGATGTTACATTGTGTGGTAAAGGGATGTGTGAGTATTAGCTAGTAGTAGCAGATGAAGGGCGGGACATGTGGTGAGGGTGTGAGAAGGGTAGCAGGCCGGAGATGTGAGGGCATGTACAGTGCGGGACATGAGCATCCATCAAGTGAAACATGACGTGTGTTTGGGAACACTGTGATGAAGCAGGACAACAGTTTACATTTGTATACCATCCTTGCTTACCTCACACTGTTAATTAATTGTTCAGTCCATTATTAACACAGTAATTTGTGTTCGTCTCTCACTATAGTATGCCATACGACTTCTGATCATAGCAGGTGTACAGCATGTTGCCTACACACCCGTCCGAAGTATGTGGTGGTTGTGTACTGAATTCCTTGGAAATGGTTGGGATTAGGGCAATAATTAACCAGGCCTTTTTCGTGAATTTCAACGCGTTACTTTGTAATTCGCCACTCAAAAAGTTATCAGCTGTCTGTGACACACATATTCTGCAAAATCAGGGTTGCAACCCCTATTTTTGTTGCAACGTATTTTGACGATAGTGACAAATGTTACATGTCCATTAACTTCTTATATAGAGGCTACTGGTTTGATTGTAAATACTTTTCGTAGAATGTGCAATTGCATGGTCTTTTGACTCCTCCTTCAAGGGGGTGTACCACCCTTGTGATGCACTTTAGATGGTATGTTGTATGTATGTTTTTGCCTTTTTTGGTGTGAACAATACGTGGACGGTTGTCACCATGTTTAAGTAACAGCCTGTATGTACGTGTTGTGTAAACACTGAGATAATTGTTTTAAAAATTAAATTTTGGCTAGGTCTTTATCCTATAGCGGTTTGCTATACCAAACTTATTATTTTTATTGTGATTTCTATTAACCTGGAATGATTGTTTTGAACATGATTTTATTCGGTTTACATTTTAAAGTAATATTAATTTCAGCTCCTACAGTTTATTTTCAGTAATTTTAAAGTCACTTGCGAACGACCCATCCGTTTTATTATATTTTTATGTATGACTCTATGGTATTATGTATTTTAACATATAAATCTTAAATAGTGAATTTGTATTTTCCTACATTAATTTTGTAATTTTTTAAGAATAATTAATTGTTTTTCACTTTTGTTTTCTCATAATTTTCTTTTGCGCTTCACTGGAAGTAGTATTTTATGTTTGTGCTTAGGTTTGAGATAGTTGCCGGAAATAGTTTGCTTTTGGGTGGGACCTTTAAAATTACGGCCGCAATAATTTTTGCTGGGGTTTTGACCGCCAAAATTCCTGGCGCCATCATAAGTTAGCTATTAGTTATTGGTGACAGACGTTTTACTTTTGGTACAAGAATCCGGCTACAATAAGAAAGGGGCCGATATTAATAGGACTACATTATAATTTTGGAGTTGTTCCGGCCAACGTCAGACACGGCGTCGCTTAGCGTCAAGTGCCATCACCAGCGTGAGAAATGCTTCTACAACAGGTGACGCCAATCCTTTATATCCATGTAATTTGGGAAGTTATTTTGTTCAACTATAATATGAACTTTCAAACCAAATTGGTTTTTAAAGTTTTTTATTTGCATTTTATATGTATAAACGGCAAACCAGAGGTTTTTTTAGTGCCGCAGCGGAATATTTTATGAACCCTGAGAAACATCTGTTATGTTGAGAATGTGCGAGATGAAAGCTTGAACTATTTAAAAAGAGAAAACTTATCATTTTGGTGAATTTAAAATTTTTGAAACAGTAAATTTAATTTGTTATTTTGAGCATTTAAAATTAACAATGGAATCTCAGTTGCACGAGAAAAGTCAATTAGTCTTTGCGACAGTAATTTTCAAGACTAATTTTGGTGAAGCAGCATTAATTTGGCATTTTTAATATTTTCTTTTTTCATTTTAAATTATTATTGCAAGGATGGTGGTAACTTGAAGTCACAATACTCCAACTTACACTGATATTTTAATTTTTCACGCACTCTCTTACCATACTCTTTCCAGTTAGCACATAAATTTCTAATTTTCAGTCAGAATAATAAAAGTAAGAAGTAAGTAATTTTTGAAATAAAATATTGCAGCAACCTATCCTGATGCTGTTTTCTTTACATTACTTAATATTATATACCATACCATCATACTTACAACTGGAATTTTATTTCTATATAAGACATTCAGTTCCTTTCCTGAAACTGTTGGTACCAGTGTAGTTTGCTTTTTCAAATTTTGTTAACTACAGCTAGGAGAGGATTGCAGCTTCATTGATTCACATGGTAAATGGTAAAAATAAAGGCTTAGACCTCTAGCACGAATGAAATAATAAAGTTTTCTCCCTATATCTCCTCTCAGACAAAACACATAAAATTCTCTCTAAAAAAATATATTTGTACCGCAGTTCTTATCATAATCCTGCACCAGGGGTGTCAAATGCTGTGCCTGATGTTGGCCCCACCCCCTTAACCTGACCTGAGAAAGGTTCCCATGTCCCTGGGCATTGCAAGCAAAATAACAAATGCTAGCTAAATCATGTACACTGGTATCCAAAAATTAAAGCAACGGACATCCGTCCCTCCTGTAATCATTTTGCCACAAGATAGTATTGGGCGATAGTTATCTTATAAAGCGTAAACACTGNGACATCCGTCCCTCCTGTAATCATTTTGCCACAAGATAGTATTGGGCGATAGTTATCTTATAAAGCGTAAACACTGCAACATAATTTCTTGATGAACTGATGGGAAAAATCGACACATGTTCTGCTTTTCGAAAGATAGTAAACTTCCACGCACGTACATAAAACTGGTTAAGTCAGGTGATCACCTCTCGCAGTTACAGACCTGACAACAACNAGTAAACTTCCACGCACGTACATAAAACTGGTTAAGTCAGGTGATCACCTCTCGCAGTTACAGACCTGACAACAACGTGGCATGCTCTGAATAAGATCGTCAGCCACAGTTTGCTGTATTAACGCCCGTTCTTCCTGTAGAGCAGCCTGCAAGTCCTGGAGAGTGATTGGTTGCCTCGCCACTTAAATTACCCGTCTGAAACTACAGTGAAAGGTTTATTTCAATAGGTTTAGGCAGTCACGACTTTAAGCCATATTTGCTAAGTGGCCACATAAAAAAAAAAACCCCATACAATTGCATATCTGAGACAATGTGGGGGTCATGATATAATTTTTTACTGTCTGCACGGGNTAGACTTTTATCTGTGAGGGCACGTAATGTCTCTTGTATGTGCAGCTTCGATTCCAAGTGCAGCTGTGTTTAATGTCTGTGAAACTATTCGCAGTTAGCGTGGGATATTCAGCAGGCTGGGTACCTGCACGAACCCTGTGTTTTTGTACCCATTAATAGACCGCTGGTAACAGCAATGTAGCGTGCTGCATCAGGTAAGGTGTACAATGTGGCCGATGTTACGTATTTGCATTGCGTGGTAAAGGGATGTGTGAGTATTAGCTAGTAGTAGCAGATTAAGGACGGGACATGTGGTGAGGGTGTGAGAAGGGTAGCAGGCCGGAGATGTGAGGGCATGTACAGTGCGGGACATGAGCATCCATCAAGTGAAACACGATTGTGTTTGGGAACACTGTGATGAAGCAGGACAACAATTTACATTTGTATACCATCCTTGCTTACCTCGCACTATTAATTAATTGTTCAGTCCATTATTAACACAGTAATTTGTGTTCATCTCTTACTATAGTATGCCATACGACTTCTGATCATTGCAGGCGTACAGCATGTTGCCTACACACCTGTCCAGAGTATGTGGTGGTTGTGTACTGAATTCCTTGGAAATGGTTGGGATTAGGGCAATAATTAACCAGGCCTTATTCGTGAATTTCAACGCGTTACTTCATAATTCGCCACTCAAAAAGTTATCAGCTGTCGGTGACACACATGTTCTGCAAAATCAGGGTTGCAACGTATTTTGATGATGGTGACAAACGTTACAGGGATAGTAAATCTTTGTCCATTAACTTCTTATATAGAGGCTACTGGTTTGATTGTAAATACTTTTCGTAGAATGTGCAATTGCATGGTCTTTTGACTCCTACTTCAAGGGGGTGTACCACCATTGGGATGCACTTTAGATGGTATGTTGTATATATGTTTTTTCCTTTTTTGGTGTGAAAAATACGTGGACGGTTGTCACCATGTTTAAGTAACAGCCTGTATGTACGTGTGTGTAAATACTGAGATAATTGTTTTAAAAATTAAATTTTGGCAAGGTCTTTATCCTATAACGGTTCGCTATACCAAACTTATTATTTTTATTGCGATATCTATTTGAACATGATTTTATTCGGTTTACATTTTAAAGTCACTTGCGAACGACCCATCCGTTTTATTATATTTTTATGTATGACTACGGTATTATTTATTTTAACATATAAATCTTAAATAGTGAATTTGTATTTTCCTACATTAATTTTGTAATTTTTTAAGAGTAATTAACTGTTTTTCACTTTTGTTTTAGTTGTATTTAGTTTTCTTGTAATTTTCTTTTGTGCTTCACCGGAAGTAGTATTTTATGTTTGTGCTTAGGTTTGAGATAGTTGCCGGAAATAGTTTGCTTCTGGGTGGGACCTTTAAAATTACGGCCACAATAATTTTCGCTGGGGTTTTGATCGCCAAAATTCCTAGCGCCATCATAAGTTAGCTATTAGTTATTGGCGACATAAGTTTTACTTTTGGTAGAAGAATCCGGCTACAATAAGAAGAGGGCCGATATTCATAGGACTATATTATAATTTTGGAGTTGTTCCGGCCAACGTCAGACATGGCGCCGCTTAGCGTCAAGTGCCATTTCCAGCGTGAGAAATGCTTCTACAACAGGTGATGCCAATCCTTTATATGAGCCGGAGGGGCTCATCCACGTAATTTGGGAAGTTATTTTGTTCAACTATAATATGAACTTTCAAACCAAATTGGTTTTTAAAGTTTTTGATTTGGATTTTATATGTATAAACGGCAAACCGGAGGTTTGTTAATGCCGCAGCGGAATATTTTATGAACCCTGAGAAACATCTGTTATGTTGAGAATGTGCGAGATAAAAACTTGTCATTTTGGTGAATTAAAAATTTTTGAAACAGTAAATTTAATTCGTTATTTGCAGCATTTTAAATTAACAATAGAATCTCAGTTGCATGAGACAAGTCAATTAGTCTTTCCGACAGTAATTTTCAAGACTAATTTTGGTGAAACAGCATTAATTTGGCATTTTTAATATTTTCTTTTTTCATTTTAAATTATTATTGCAAGGATGGTGGTAACTTGAAGTCACAATACTCCAACTTACACTGATATTTTAATTTTTATTTTACACGCACACTCTTACCATACTCTTTCCAGTTAGCACATAAATTTCTAATTTTCAGTCAATAATAATAAAAGTAAGAAGGAAGTAATTTTTGAAATAAAATATTGCAGCAACCTATCCTGATGTTGTTTTCTTTACATTACTTAATATTATATACCATACCATCATACTTACAACTGGAATTTTATTTCTATATAAGACATTCAGTTCCTTTCCTGAAACTGTTGGTACCAGTGTAGTTTGCTTTTTCAAATTTTGTTAACTACAGCTAGGAGAGGATTGCAGCTTCATTGATTCACATGGTAAATGGTAAAAATAAAGGCTTAGAACTCTAGCACGAATGAAATAATAAAGTTTTCTCCCTATATCTTCTTCTCTCAGACAAAACACATAAAATTCTCTCTAAAAAAAATATATATTTGTACCGCAGTTCTTATCATAATCCTGCACCAGGGGTGTCAAATGCTGTGCCTTATGTTGGCCCCACCCCCTTAACCTGACCTGAGAAAGGTTCCCATGCCCTTGGGTATTGCAAACAAAATAACAAATGCTAGGTAAATCATGTACACCGGTGTCCAAAATTAAAGCAACAGACATCCGTCCCTCCTGTAATCATTTTGCCACAAGATAGTATTGGGCGATAGTTATCTTATAAAGCGTAAACACTGCAACATAATTTCTTGATGAACTGATGGGAAAAATCGACACATGTTCTGCTTTTCGAAAGATAGTAAACTTCCACGCACGTACATAAAACTGGTTAAGTCAGGTGATCACCTCTCGCAGTTACAGACCTGACAACAATGTGGCATGCTCCGAATAAGATCGTCAGCCACAGTTTGCGGTATTAACGACCATTCTTCCTGTAGAGCAGCCTGCAAGTCCTGGAGAGTGATTGGTGGCCTCGCCACTTAAATTACCCGTCTGAAACTACAGTGAAAGGTTTATTTCAATAAGTTTAGGCAGTCACGATTTTAAGCCATATTTGCTAAGTGGCCACATAAAAAAAAAACCCCATACAATTGCATATCTGAGACAATGTGGGGGTCATGATATAATTTTTTACTGTCTGCACGGGGAGTGGATTTCCCCCCCCCCTCCCCATGGTCGCCCATTTACATTACAGACCAACANGGAGTGGATTTCCTCCCCCCCTCCCCATGGTCGCCCATTTACATTACAGACCAACAGTGATGGATTTCCTTAATATCTGCCTTCGACATTCCCTACCCTTTGATTTAAGTTGCTCAATAGCTGGGATGCACCATCAATTACACTTAACAACGTCAATACAAACTGGCAGGCCACCAGAGGAGCTAGAAAATAATGTTTTGTGAACTGCAGGAGAGTATGTTGCCCAGCTTTAATCTGAACCGCCAACTCGACACAATGTATGTAAAAAAAAAAAGAAAGTTATATACACACAGATGTAGTATACATTCATATGTGGTTATGCATGTGGGAGCTGATTAATTTTCAAATTTAAAAATATAAACATGCTGACCACAAACTTTTATTAACTAACGGATAAATTAAGTGAGACGTACAAGCTCTCAAGACCTCAATGTTAAGACCCGCTAAATCTCTTTACTCTCCACTACAAGCAATAAAAATATGGAACAAAACTGTTTCGCCCTCTTCCTGCGGTATAACAGTTTAAGTTAAATGAATTGTACTTATGAAAGAATTGTATTATTTTAATTACATGAAAATTATAGAAAAATATATTTTTTTCCAAAACTAGTTTACAGATTTTTGTATGCATGAATCGTACATTACTATTTCAGTTAAGAATCATCAAATACCATTAGTACTTGTCGCCACCCATAGGGTTCAACGCACGGCTGAGCATGGTGTCTACCGTGAGACAGTCTGCTAGGAGAGACAGAAATACCTGGACATCAGCTTCACCCGGGGAGCTAATAAATTTGGTAAAGCTGGTGTCAAGAGTCGTGGATAGTTTGGCCCTCGTGGCTACAAAGTTACTGGCAACTATGAAGGTAGCACGCAGAGCACAATGCAAAAGGCAACATTGCTGCAGTGCTGTTTCAACCACATTGCACATCNAACTATGAAGGTAGCACGCAGAGCACAATGCAAAAGGCAACATTGCTGCAGTGCTGTTTCAACCACATTGCACATAGTTTAACAGGGACCAAAGTCTCACCATCGCAGTTGCGTACTGCCAGTTCTCACTTCCCAGAGATATAGATCACACTCTGACACAGGTGGACGCACAGAAAACTGTGAGATACGCAAAAACATATCAAAGTAGAAATTTTTGGAAGAGTGTTCACAGGACGGAGGACGACTGTCTGAAAAAACTAGTGGTGTTCGTGAACACACGTACTGCACGATTGACTATGGACGTTAACCGGGATGGGTGGAAAATTGCTACACAATTGTGCCTGCAGGAAACTATCCAAAATGAAAAGATTCTGCAATTAAAAAATTAATAAAACAAGCAGGTCAAAACGTTTATTCTTATTGTCATATGCTTACTGTCTGCATCACTTCCCTTGCTCGTCCCGGTCATGCGAGTGAAGGAGTGCACGAGGGCTAGGCTAGTAACCAATTAATAAAGGCCTATTGCGACTTGCGTGCTCCTAAACTTCAGCAGATTGAATTTCTGCTGTTATCTGCGATAGAATGTTCCAGTTCGTCACCCTTGCCTCTCTCAGCGTGACTCGAGGTGCAGGAAACCTTACAGATTGAGCCAGCTAAACTACTTAAGATGCGACGGGGCTCCAAGCTGACAGTCGAGAGTTGCGAGGATTGCACTACCGTAAGGGACAGATGTGCAAAGACAAGGAGGTGACGAGCCAGCATAGCGTCAAGTGGTGGCACGAGCGACCAGCGGGAGCAAAGTCTGCGAACTGCGAGTATTGGTACAGTGAAGGGCGAGACAGCGGGACTACTGAAATAGATGTGTGAGTGTAAGACATTTGGAATCGTGGCAATAGATAGATTGAACATGTGTGAATTAAGTGACTAACCAATATAGACACATTGATAAGGACTTTAATTAAAATCGAGAGAGAAATTAAATATTGCGCCAATTGAGAATAACAACGGTAATAGTGGAGATGGTCGGTTGTGGGAATAAATTAAAAATCAACTTTAGTTCTTATATTTTTATTAGGGCCTCCAGCCATCACAAACTCTGATAAGCCCCTCCAACATCTTAACATTATTTTTTATCAGTATCGTATAAAATACTAAGTCGATTGATAACTCCTTTATTTGTTTCCATTAAAATTGGCTATGTTATTCTTCTAGCATACTGACACATCACTTGGCAGTGTCAACTATTATGTTAACATGACCTGAAAATACATATTACACAAATTAAGAAACAGTAATGATATAAATCTGGCAATGNAACTATGAAGGTAGCACGCAGAGCACAATGCAAAAGGCAACATTGCTGCAGTGCTGTTTCAACCACATTGCACATCGTTTAACAGGGACCAAAGTCTCACCATCGCAGTTGCGTACTGCCAGTTCTCACTTCCCAGAGATATAGATCACACTCTGACACAGGTGGACGCACAGAAAACTGTGAGATACGCAAAAACATATCAAAGTAGAAATTTTTGGAAGAGTGTCCACAGGACGGACGATGACAGTGTCTGAAAAAACTAGTGGTAGTCGTGAACACACGCACTGCATGATTGACTGCGGACGTTAACGGGGACGGGTGGGAAATTGCTACACAATTGTGCCTGCAGGAAACTATCCAGAATAAAAAGATTCTGCAATTAAAAAACATAAAAAATGTATAAAACAAACAGGTCAAAACATTTATTCTTATTGTTATATGCTTACTGTCTGCATCACTTCCCTTGCCCGTCCCGGTCATGCGAGCGAGGAGTGCAAGAGGGCTAGGCTAGTAACCAATTAATAAAGGCATATTGCGACTTGCGTGCTCCGTAACTTCAGCAGATTGAATTTCTGCTGTTATCTGCGATAGAATGTTCCAGTTCGTCACCCTTGCCTCCCTCAGCGTGACTCGAGGTGCAGGAAACCTCACAGATTGACCCAGCGAAACTACTTAAGATGCGATGGGGCTCCAAGCTGACAGTTGCGAGGATTGCACGACCGTAAGGGACAAATGTGCAAAGACAAGGTGACGAGCCAGCAAAGCGTCAAGTGGTGGCACGAGCGACCAGCGGGAGCCAAGTCTGCGGACTGCGAGTATTGGTACAGTGAAGGGTGAGACAGCAGGACTATTGAAATATATGTGTGAGTGTAAGACATTTGGAATCATGGCAATAGATAGATTGAACATGTGTGAATTAGGCTAACCAATATAGACACATTGATAAGGACTTTAATTAAAATCGAGAGAGAAATTAAATATTGCGCCAATTGAGAATAACAACGGTAATAGTGGAGATGGTCGGTTGTGGGAATAAATTAAAAATCAACTTTAGTTCTTATATTTTTATTAGGACCTCGACCTATTACAAACTCAGATACGCCCCTCTGACATCTTAACATTATTTTTTCAGTATCGTATAAAATATTAAGTCGATTGATAACTCCTTTATTTGTTTCCATCAAAATTGGCTACGTTATTCTTCTAGCATACTGACACATCACTTGGCAGTGTCAACTATTATGTTAACATGACCTGAAAATGCATGCCAGCATATTTATTTACTAGGCAATAAACACATAAATTTATTACATTTTTATGTTGTTAACCACACAATATCTTGATTAAAATCAGAATACAAGAGGAAAAGAAATCAATAAATAAAACTGATGTTGGTTTTGAGTGACATTCAGAAGAATCTATCTAACACAAGAAGACAAAGTTGTCCCCCCTTTCCATCCCTCCCGCCTTATGATGGGTGGTCTTACAAAAATTTAAATAAAATTTGCAGGAGCTAGTTTTACATGACCTGACCGCTATCAAGTCTAGAGACAGTTCCTGGGCTTACAATAGTGTGACCCTATGCGCTTAACAAACCACGGATTAAACAGTTTCTTGATAAGAAAATTTTACCTATAAATAAGTTAACATAAGTGACTTCTTAGAAATTTAGCTTATCAGTATACAATGATATGGTTTGACAAGTAGAAATCACACAAATTATGAAACAGTAATTATATAAATCTGGCGATGGTGATATAAGAATCGATAATAAATGATGG